>JAJLWI010000007.1:0-104817 GCA_030674215.1 Kodamaea nitidulidarum | reverse complement strand
ATTCACACTCTTCACTCGCTTCGCTCGTTCGCTCGTTCGCTCGTTCGTCTCGGCAAACCAAATTAGGAAGGTAGTCCGAGAAACCCTGACTCCACAAAGCCGGAATTTGTTCCAGTGACCATTACAACAGCCGTATAACGACATCGCAAAATCTGCAGTCGTCTAGCTCACATCATCGGCCATCTACTTAGTATACTCTTATGTTTATTGGATATTACATAATTCATCATGTGCTAATTCATTAACTCCCTATTCCGCTAATACTTTAATATAACGTAAATTGCGTGAATGATACCTGGGATGTAACCCAAGATGGTCAAAAGGATGTTGATGAGCAACGAAGAGGAGCAGCCTCTCTCCAAAAAGACACCCAAAGGTGGCAAGATGATGGCGAAAATTATCTTAAAGATGTCGGAACAGGTGAATGCCATTTTGTTGTATGTTTGTTGAATTGTTCTTACAGGAAATTCGAGGGCTATATATACTCCCAGCAATTACAAGCATGCCGATATTTTTAAATATACTTGCTACCGTCATCAATTGGTCTGCTCAGCCGCACAGTGTGCACTACTGCACCTGTTTATGTTGTCTTGACGCTGTGGCTGGTGTACAACACCAGCATGCCGTTGCAACGCCTGTGGATAAAATAGTAGCCTAAGAATAGCCCTCTTACTAACTTCTCCATGGTAGCAACATTAGCATTCACTAGCTGGTACAAAATGGGACATGCACGAAATTGCCAAAAAAACACAAACGATGCTGTTGGTCGCTTGAGTTGAGTGAACAAATGGTGTGGTTGCTCGGGAATGTAGCCGTATGGACGGAATTGACATGTGCCTATTTTGTTTCGAAAGATAAGTTAGGGTGGTCAATGCAGGATGGGTTGCCTAGTGCTTAGGCTTAGGCTTGGTATGTTTATTGCTACTAATGATGCTGCTGCTACCGCCACTTCCACTGCTTCTACCCACTACTTCTACAACCACTTCTTCTACTACTGCCTATTTGCAATCCTTCCTAATGCCACTGAAACCTTATTGGATATTTGTATGTTGTATGTCTTGTTTCATATCCAAACTACTCACGTGCTCTTCAACGTGACTAAAACTCACCGTACATCTCAGAACGTAGAAATTTTTCCAGTCGGTGAAAAAACAGTGAATCATATTCATTAACAACATGTCTGACTTGCAGTTGAACATCTTGAAGCTCGTGGACGCCAGCGGCAAGATTGAAAATACCTTGGATGTGCCCGAATTGGCGCAGATTGACGCCAACACGTTGCACTCCAACTTGACCTCGTTGTGGGCCAAGGAGATGATCAACTTTACCAAGATAGAAATCGACAAGTGGGTGTTGACTGACGAGGCCAAGTCCTTTGTCAAGAACGGTGCTACGCCAGAAGTTGCGGTTGTGGACGAAGTGTTAAAGTCGATGAACTCGTTGACCATCAGTGAATTGAAGGAAAAGTTGGGCCCTATCGGTGCAGTTGGCCAGGGTAAAGCGTTCAAGAACAAGTGGTTGACCAAGGACGGAGACAAGTTAGTTGCGCAGGTGGATGCATTGCCAAAGGACATAGTGTTGGACGAGTTGAAGCAGATCCAGGAGACCGGCTCGCTCGCCGACAAGAAGGAGTTGACTGAGTTGAAGAAGAGAAAGTTAATAACCTTGACCAAGATTGTTGGCTACAAGGTCGAAAAGGCTGCTAAGTTTGCATTGACTATCACTACTTATGAAACCGACATCACCTCCGACATGATTGCATCTGGTGCATGGAAGGAAGCCGAGTTTAAGCCATACAACTTCAACTCCGAGGGTGTTTTCCCCCAGAGTGGTGCCTTGCACCCATTGAGCAAGGTCAGAGAGGAGTTCAGACAGATTTTCTTCTCGATGGGCTTCACCGAGATGCCTTCCAATCAGTACGTGGACACCGGTTTCTGGAACTTTGACACTTTGTTTGTGCCACAGCAGCATCCAGCCAGAGACTTGCAAGACACCTTCTACTTGAAGGACCCTGTCAAGGCCGGTAAGCCTGAGGACCAGGAGTACTGGAAGAACGTGCAGGCTGTCCACCAGGAGGGTAAGTACGGCTCCATAGGTTACAGATACCCATGGAAGGAGGACGAATCATTGAGAATGGTGTTGAGAACCCACACCACTGCCATTTCTGCTGCCATGTTGCACAAGTTGGCCAAGGACCCCAAGCCAACTAGATTGTTCTCGATCGACAGAGTCTTCCGTAATGAGGCCGTTGACGCCACGCACTTGGCTGAGTTCCACCAGGTTGAGGGTGTGATTGCTGGCTACGACATCACTTTGGGAGATTTGATTGGTTTTATGGAGGACTTCTTTGGTAAGATGGGTGTTGATGGTCTCAGATTTAAGGCTGCATACAATCCTTACACCGAGCCATCCTTGGAGATTTTCGCCTACCACAAGGGCTTGGGCAAGTGGGTTGAGATTGGTAACTCTGGTATGTTCAGACCCGAAATGTTGGAGGCCATGGGCTTGCCCAAGAACATGAGAGTGCTTGGTTGGGGATTGTCGTTGGAGAGACCAACCATGATTAAGTACGGTGTCTCCAACATCAGAGAGTTATTGGGCCACAAGGTCTCGTTGGACTTTATCGAGACAAACCCGGCTGCCAGATTGGACGAGGACTTGGTGTAATAAGAGCTTATGTAATAGATGTTTATGTAATGAAATTTTCAAATAGAAAAAAGTACAAACAGTCGACACGCGAAGATAGTCCCATGTCGTTATATTGCATACTTCCTGAGTGCGGCGAGCGCTTTAACACCCCTGCGGACTTGACCAAGCATGTACGGGCTGTTCACGACTTACATCCACTTAAAACCACAGGAGAACACCGCGAATTTGCTGAGATGGTGAAGGAGGACACAGAGTTGCGCACTCCATGGTGGTACTCCCCGAACTGGGCCAGCTTGTTGGCTTTGGACGAACGTCTATGCACAGTCGGATCGGCGCACAACATTCCCGTAGATTTCAAGCAGCACAAGATTGCGCATAAACGGTACAAGGCATTTGTGAAGGGGTCGGATCTGGAGTTGTTGTCTCCGGTGGATGGAAACAGCAAGCTTGTTAATGTCATAAAGTTACTGAAGCGCCTTGAGAGGGAAAAAGAAAAGGAGCGTTTGAGGAAGGCAAACCAGCCTATGGACCCTACACTTGATATACCAGACGATACGCCCGAGCTTATTCAGGCATCACAAGAAGTGCACAACAGGCTTTCACAAACCACATCGGCACTCAAGTCAGCCTATGTGGACATGAATACTGATGAGATTGATCGCATTTCAGATGTCAATGAATTGGCAGCTCTTCATGCCGATCTCCAGGCACGGCTTAACACTGCATCTCAGATCAATAAGATACTAGTGCATGAGTTGTCAGTCCAGACAAAAGAAAAAAGGAGGCTCTGGTTGATCAACCAGTTGCTTTTGGACAGCAATGTAAACATCGGTTTACCTCCGGTTCCGGGTTTGGAGACGCTGCGTGTTATGATGGATGATTTAGACGATCTTTTGTTGAGTTAAGAACGAACTTAATGAGCGAGCGAACGAGCAAAGCGAGTGAAATGAGTGAGTGAGTGAACTGACTGAATGAATTGACAGACTGACAGACTGAACTGACTGTCTGCGTGACTGAATGAATTGACTGACTGACTGAATGAATGAACTGACTGACTGGACTGACATCGAGTGTGTTCGTGTTTAGATGTCCCTTCACTTAAACTTACTATAAACTGCTGACTACCATCCTTGTCTACGATCTAGTACACCTCCCCATTACTACAAGATTAGTAACTGCTGATTCGCAAGAAATACGAAATGATGAAACAGAAATGACTAAGTAACAAAAAATCATCAAGACAAAAAATCATGTTCTTTTAGCTTTCGTGCTATATTTTCTGGTCACATAAAGCTTAAAAATCGCAGCCATTTGCAATGTCTTGAATAAACATTGGCATTGTAAATTAAATCCACCTGACGAATGATACGCCCAACTACGACTGCCAGGATGCCGTCTCCTCATGGTGCTTTCCAGATATCCCACCACGTCCTACAACGTATTATCAAGTGCATCCCCTAGGACCATCTTGCACATATCACTTTGTAGATCGCCCGTAGCTTTGTTGTTTCTGAAAACACAAGATGTGCTATTGATGCACCAGCAGTGAATCACCTATTGTTAGTAGTATCAAAGTCCGAACATATTTTGAGGCAACAATCGTACTCTTCGCAACCCCAGTGCTCATAACAACTTTGGTGCTTGTGCACATCTTTCGACACAGTTATGGATGATCCGCGGAAATTATTACGAGATCCACGATACACGAGGGATACAGCAACACTTTGCCGATTTGGGTATCCCGCATATTATCTGGTGTTACTTCGGTCAAATTCGTGTGGGGCACCGATTCCAGCCGGTTCTGTGATACTTGTAATTCTGTAGATTATATGCTTTGCCAATGCAATATGTAAGATCCTCGGAACACATTAAGCTATGTTTGCTGCGGCTGACATTGAACTTGGGTTTTATTGATTGATGTTATTGATTGATGTTATTGATTGATGTTATTGATTACCTGTTATGATAACTACTATTATGATAACGCTATAATTGATCCTAGTCACTCACTCACTTGCTTCACTCGTTGAGGAAATGTCTTCAATGTAGGTTCACTGGTTCAGTTTATGAATATATAAAGTTCACTCGCTCAAATATCTGAATATAGTTTGTTTACTCGTTCACTCACTCTCCCAGTGACTGACTAACTCACTCACTTCACTCGCTTTGCTCGTGAAGTTCGTGATTTTCGTGATTTTTTGTTCTTTTCAACTTTTAACGCGATTCTCCGATGCTCGGCTGCTATTTTTTGATCACAAAATGAAATGCCCCTGATATTTTCGGTGTCCTTTTTGCATCCTATCTCAGTATCCCATTATTGGAATATATTCTGAAGTAAAGACAATAGTACAATTGTCCCAAGGCTTATCTCCGTCGCACATGCGTTGCGAACAAAGTTCTTCAAAAACGTGCAATACGAGCACTGTCGATGTGAACGTTCTTATCATTTGCGCTCTCTAACACGGCTCCTATCTATTTTTGGCTGCTGTGATAATGGAACATACAAACTCATATTTTTGGGCCATCAATGCACGCCGAAACCTTAAATCTCAATCACAACAGCCACGCCACATATCCCCGCAATGAGTTGTGCACAAGGGGTGGGGCAGGTCAATCATGCTTATTTTTTCTTTACGACGGCTGCTAGTAACCATAATTGGTAACAAGTTGGCTCTTCTTCCCACGGCAAAGCGCTTATATGGACCCGTGTCGATTACAAATACACCAATCAGAGCGACGTGCGTCAACCTTCGCTCCTTTCTTTTGCGTATCCCATGTCTGAGGAATCATTCCATGACGCTCATTCTTTACACAAACCCAGGGCCCTTGCATATTTTTAGCCCATTTGTAATTGCAATTGATTTGCACTTCTAGGTGATTACTACTTGTATATAAATAGTGCCAAGTCCACCTTCTTGTGTAGCATGAACGATTTCGATTTCCTTTCCGATTCGTGTAGTCGCCGGTCGTCCTCCGTGACCGATGACAGCGACTACTCGCCCATGGCCAAATTCCGCACTCCAGAGAACATGGCCCCAAGCTCATTACAGCAGGCCTTTGCACATCTCCCGCGAAAGAGAAGGGGCCTGCAGCAGCCCGTCAAGAAGCGTGCGAGGCTGATCGGCGCCGAGCACTCCGCCCCCAAGCCTGCACACCACATCTCCATGAAACCTCTCGTGACCATCGCCTCGATCGACACATACTCTCTGTTCCAGCAGCTCTCCACACCAAAGAGGACAAGCGACAGCGATATTCCCAAACTCGGGACTTTTTACAACGTACACCCCGATCCGCGAAGAACTAATGAGAGAACATATCCCGAAGTGTTTTGGGACGACTCGCAGGTTAGTGTCAGCGAGACACCCAAGGTTGGTGAACTTGCTCACACAAACTTGAATGACTTGGAAAAGATTCAAGATCATAACAGCCTTTTTGCCAATGGCATTCCTCACCAGGAGTCATTTTCAGTGGGTGAACTTGGCCAGAATTCCATGCATCCTGACCAAGTCACAAACAAATCCGCACATGACTACTTCTTCACCGATCCGGATCTTTTGCTGATGTTCAAACCAGATGTCCTGCCCAGTACGTGTTCACAAGACACCATACCACGCCAGGTGGACATGGTGTCGCTTTCAAACAAGACTTCACAGGACTTACTTTTCGAAGGGTTCGAGGACGTCGATTTTTACAACATTCTCAATCCGGTCTCTGTTCAATACGGCCCTTTGACTTTGAACGACCGCGACTTGCTTGCTGAAATCTTTGCAGACTCGCACATTGGGATGGACGACGAATAAATATTGCATATAGGCCCTGGGGGTATCTCTTCATTTCTCTACTTACGCTGGTAAGTTATAATGCAGTTTAATTTTGGAGGATGGTAAAGATCCGCGTGTAAGATGAGCGATTGAGCGAACGAACTTCACTCGCTTCGCTCGTGAAGTGAGTGAGTGAGTGGGTGGGTGAGTGGGTGAGTGAGTGAGTGGGTTGGTGAGTGAGTGAGTGAGTGAGTGAGTGTTTGAGTGTGTTTGGATAGTTTTTGATGAGCGGGGAGTTTTTTTCGAGCGTTATGTTTGGGTATACATGAAGGGGTTTCCACGAATGAGCGAAATTCACGAACAAAGTGAGTGAAGTGAGTGAGTGAGTGAATTTTCTTGGAATATGATTTAACTGAACGAATGAACGAAATTCACGAACAAAGTGAGTGAAGTGAGTGAGTAAGTGAACTATCATGAAATGAAGGTAATTGAAATGACTCACTTCACTCACTTTGCTCGCTCATTTGTTCAGTCAACGTTCGTTAAGTCAACTTCTCTTATTATGTTGGTCACTCACTTCACTCACTTTGTTCGTGAATGCGAGTGAGTGAGTGAACTATCATGAAATGAAGGTAGTTGAAATAATCAGTGAAAATAGTTTGCTCCTTTCTATCTCTTCGCTTCTTTGTTCCTTCTCAATAACTCATTCTTCCATTCCCTCGCTCTCTCTTCATCTCTCCCTCCTCTATTCTCTCTTCTCCACTTCTCCTCCTACCTACCTCCCCAATCAAAGGCTTGAGTGCAATCGGAAGCCATTCTGCTGCGTCCCCCTTGAAGCCCCATGTCCCTGTCTGCTTCCCCTGTAAAATGTCTTCGTCAATGTCCGTGTTGAAAACAGCCAACTTTCCCCCTTTGAGCTTAACTCGTTCCACATAACTGTTAGCAGGGTAAGCAGTGCCGCTTGTCCCAATGACAAGTACCAAGTCAGGAACATTCCCCAGCTCAATAAAAGAATCCGCACGGTCTATGGCACGGAACGGAAGCGACTCTCCAAACCACACTACCCCCGGTCGAAGTAGCAGCCCATCTCGACACACTGGACATTGCGGAAGATCCTTGGGGTCGATCTCCTTCACGGGAGTAAACGCAGGTGACGTCCCTGGTGACACATTGCCAAATTCGTCATACTCTTCAGTATCCTTCAATGCACTAGTCAAAGGCTGATCAAAGTTATCTCGTTCTACGTAATTGCACATGAAACTCGTGCATTTGAGGTCGAAAAGTGATCCGTGAAGCTCCAAGAGCTTATCGCGGATATGGCCACTTCGAGGGGATAGTCCGTCGATGTTTTGCGTGATGGTCAAAAAGTCTATATTTTCTAATTGCAGCAACAGACTTAAAGCACGATGGCCACGATTGGGTTTTGCTTTGAGTGCGTTCAGCCTCCTCCATGAGTAGTATTGCCACACCAACCCTGGGTCAATGTGGAATGCGTCTGGTGTGGCCAAGTCTATCA
The DNA here is from genome assembly GCA_030674215.1 of Kodamaea nitidulidarum. Lineage (NCBI taxonomy): Eukaryota > Fungi > Ascomycota > Pichiomycetes > Serinales > Debaryomycetaceae > Kodamaea > Kodamaea nitidulidarum. Next base: position 96,891 of record JAJLWI010000007.1, on the reverse strand, counting down.
TGTTGAAATTTTTCCAGAGGCCTTGGGAGCCCCATGTGATTGGGAGTCCAGACAGTGCCGAAAGGCCTTCGCCTACAACTGCCACTATCTTCTTCAGCTTAAGAAGGTGTTCCTGGAATTCCAGCAACTTGTCCATTATGCATTATAAAGTTTTGGTTCGCGAGTTGGCAGTAGGCAAGTTGGCAGTTGGCAGTTGGCAAATTGTTGAATTTACGAATGGAATTACGATAGATTTGTTTTAATCAGGTGTAGATGGAGCAGATGGCGAAAATATAACATGATAGGATTGGAGTATGAAGGAGCATGTAGAGAGTATAGTGTAACATTTTCTATTGAAATAGAGTGAAGACAATGTATCGAGAGTATAGTATAACAGTGTCTATGAGTACAATATTACAGGCTTTTGAAAGAGAGTAAGTGAAAAAGTCTACTCACTCACTCTCTCACTCACTTCACGAACATCACGAGCGAAGCGAGTGATGTTCTGAAAGTGGAGTAAAAGATAATATCCACTAAAAGAGAGTAAATAACAATGTCTATCGAAAGTAAAGTACCTTTAAATACCTCAACCTCACAACTCTCTACAACAATTCACAAATTTATAGTGCACCGCTAACATTCGGAACCTAAGAGGTTTCTTTTAATACCACCAGTATTTCTTGTTAGCTTCGCTCGTTCAGTTCACTCATTCGTTCAGTGACTATATTATGGTGTAAGTTCACTCACTCGTATACTTTTACAACACACCCTCCTCTTTACACTGAATATAGTACAACTTCGTCAGTTCATAAATATACACTGGAATATAGACTCACGGTTTCGTCAGATCATGAACGACATTTATCTTCGCCTTCCAAGCCAAGTACTTGGCAGAGGGCCCCACATTGTTTAAAACCTTCCCAGTGGTCAAAATCGGAGGTGCCCTGTAAAAAATAGCCTCTACTTCTCCGCTCTCCGCCTTCCTTCTCTTGTTCAAGGCCCCACTTACATCAAGCAAATGCTCAGAGTCATCCAAGGTGTACGACAACACTCCACCGGCAAGGAGAGTCAGATACGACAGATTGGTCTTGTGGTAGTTTGTGCCCTGCGGAACAAGAATGTCGGTGGTAGACGTTGCCAAACCAGTGGGCCGCTTGAACAACTGCTGGTGTTGTTGCTGCTGAAACTGCAACAACTCCTGTTCCTGCTGTCTCTTGTGGTTCGTCTCTTGAATCTGAGCTTGCAACAGCTTGTAGCTGTTAGGTAAGAAAGTTCCTGCGCCCGAGCCCCGGTCGTCCATCCCACTGTACCCGGCCTGCAGCCCTGGCGCGCTGTTGATAAACTTGTTCATTCCCGTGTTCATGTTCTCCATCGGCGGAGCGGCTAAGGAGCTCTGTGGCGTGTGCAGATGTGGAATCAGGTGACTGCTGTGGTTGCCCGAGTAGATCTGGTTGGATATTCCGCCACCTTTCAACTGTGAGATGGGTGTGAACAAGTAGGCGCGGCGGCCCGTAGAGGGGTCATCGTGTTCAGGAACAGGCACCACGTTCGGACTTGAAATGAACTGCCCCAAGTCGTCGTCGGGAACAGGACTTCCCAAGTAGCACAGCCCCATGAGTGGGGGGCAGTTTGGCTGGGAGCCTTCGGTCGGCTCGGGGATTGGCATACCTATGTACGCATCTTTGGGCAAGAAAGGACGCACAGGCGACTCGTACTTGATGAGTTTACGCGGCTCGCTCAATGGAACCAACGGAAGCTCGAAGTTGTCTCTCACCTCATCGGGCAAACATGCCTTCCACGTCCTGATTCTATTGAATACGTGCGACAAGTGGTTGTATCTGAACTCACAAATGAACCAGGGGTTGCCCTCGTCAGCGATCCCGTCGGGCAAGTCGCCCTTTTGGTAACGCGTCAAGAACACCACGTAGCACGGCCCCACGATCTCGTTGACCAAGTGGTCTCGGTATTGGCCCGTTTTGCACACCTCGTTCTTGTAGAACAAACGATCCTCCTTGTGACACGTCTGCTCTGGTCTGTAGTACCAGCACACGTTGGTGTACTGGTTGCCGTCCTCGGTGGACCAGAGACGGAATATCTGGCCAACAGTGGGCTTGTCAGGGTCGCTCGGGTTCAGGATCAAGACCCAGTCACCAATCTTGTACAAGTGGCCGTTGACAGTGAGCGAATCCATGGGGTACCTGATGACACCGTCGGACCCCGAGGTGGTCTGACCAATCAACTCACGGTCACTCTTGTTGAGCTCGGTCTGAATGATCTGCTGGGCCTCCTTGTTGAAGTTGACGAAATCTATGAACTCTTCGGAGTATGGGTCGCTCTCGTAGTACATCTGTGCGTTGGAGAACATCACGTCCAAGTCGTGTATGAACTGCTCCACCGTGGTATACTTTCTCGTACGCACCTTGATCTTGATCTCGTTCAAACTGATGGGGTACGATATCTTGGTGTAGTAGTCTGGGTACAACTTTGCATCGGGCAACTTCTCAAAGTGCTGGGTCAACAGACGCAGCTCGTTGTTGGGGTCACGCAACTTCTTAAAGCTTTTCAAGATCAACTTGATCCGCGTCTCAAACGGCTTGTCGATGATGGGAGGGCGGCCTCTCTTTATGCCGCTTTCAGCCTTGGGCAAACGGTGTGACTTATGCGACATGCTATTAGCTGACGGCACTATAGTTGTAGTGTTCTTGTAAGGGGGTGAGTTATGTGGCTGCATAGTGGGCGTGTGCAACTGAAACTTCAATGGAGTGAACTGCTCTTGTGGGAACTGCGGCTGTTGGGTCTGGTGGTGCATGGGCAACGGGACCGGAGAGTTTGACAAGTCCCCAAGATCCGACACCGCAGAGGCATCTTCGGTATAGAAGATGTCTTCTTGTATCACTGGGTCATCTTTCTCGTCTGGCAAGTCGCCGAGGTTGGGGTATGCCAAAGTCCTTCCGTTGTTGATGGACTTGTCGGCCTTCAACTTGGGTAAAATCAGCTTTAAAATGTAGTTTTTCAAGATCAACGCGTGCGTGTAGAACACCGAGTCCTTGCGGTTGTAGAGGCGCGCGTTCCATGACACCAATGCCAAGTCCTCTACAAACTGCTGGCCGTTGTCATACTGATACTTCTTGATTTTGCGACCGATAGCGTGTAACGATAAAGGGTTCAACACCACCTTGTAGTAGTCAGTTCCGGTTCTCAATGGTAAACGATGGAAAGTATTTGATACGTTTGCTCCATTTTCATCGTGGACCTGATAGAAGCGCTGCAAAAGCAGCTGTAGTTTAGATGCGAGCTTCTTTCTTTCTCTTTCTGACATAAGGCCGCTTCTGCTTTCTGATGAAAATGTTTTGTTTTTTTTGGGTGGTCGTGGGCGGACCAAGCGAGCGAGCGAACTTCACGAGCGAAGCGAGTGAAGTGAGTGAGTGAGTGAGTGAGGGAGTGAGTTAGTGAGTAACTGAAATGAGTGAGTGAGGGAGTGAGTGAGTAACTGAAATAAGTGGGTAACTGAAATGAGTGGGTAACTGAAATGAGTGAGTAACTGAAATGAGTGAGTAACTGAAATGAGTGACCGACTGACTGACTGACTGAACAAATATTCACTTGAACAGTGAGTTTAAGTGACATAACTACAATAATGCTAATTCTCCCTTTATAAGAGAACTTCTTACTTACCCCCTGTACTATCAGTCCTTCAGTCTAGTCTGTAACTGTATAGACATTATAAAGTACCATTTTACGAGAAACTATTATGGTACCTCGATCATACCAACAATACTAACAAATTTGCCTATTAGTACCACCATTATCTGATCAATAATGACAAGATACCAGTATGCTGATATAGTAATGTACCAATACTCATACACTATCCGAACCCTACTCCCTTACTCATACACTATCAGAACCCTATTCCCTTACTCATACACTTTTAAAAAACTACATTCTTGGACATACTCGATCACCAATCTCTCCACGGTTGCAAACTATTTCATAGACAGCCTATATATACTTCACTACCCATCAATGTCTGACTATAAATACCTCCCCATCTACCTCGTGTATTTATGAAGCTGCAAGCTAGGAGATCAAACTTAAAAAGTACTGCTAGACAGTTGTCGTACATCTGAGACTAACTAGTTGTGCTAGACGGGTGTAGACCAGTACATCATTTCTAACATACTTAAACATGCTATACTATTAGTACCTTATACAATTACCACCTCAATCAATACCAAACTACCAGTACCTTATAAAGACTTAAGAGCGAACGAGCTGAACGAGCAAAGCGAGTGAAGTAAACGAGTGAGTGAGTGAGTGAGTGAGTGAACTTGCGTCATATGAGAGATAACTGAACGAAATAACTACTAGTCTTTACTTACTAATTAACTAGTCCTATAATACTAAATAGCTAGTGTTAGGGATTTCACACTCTAGTATAGGAAAGACTGGTAACTAACTTGTTTATTCATAACGATTTTCACGGACATTCATATCTATGTCTGAGATCCCAATACTTCGGCTTAGGCGGGGCTATGGCTTACCAGAAGGTCATGCCTAGTCCAATTAAGCCTTAGAGCCAGCAGAGCTGTCTCTATCGGTCTCACCCAGCCGGCTCCTCACTCCAGGAGAGGCTGGCTTGCTCATTGTACGCTCCTAGCATTATAGAGTCCATTGTGGAGTAGTCTTGTATGCAGTCCAAACACCCCCCAACCTTACAGCTAGTGGTAAACGGTACTAAATATCTAGTCCTTCATTAAATAAAAGCCCCATTCTATCTCTTAGTGCTTTTGGGCTTACCACTCACTAATCTCTTAGAGCTTATTCACTCACTCACTCACTTCACTCGCTTCGCTCGTGAAGTTCGTTCGCCTCCTACCAAAATCTAAGCATCATAAAAATTACATGGTATACGTATACATTAAAAACCTCAAACAGATGGGTCGCCAAAAAGACCCCAGTACTGCTCAACATCATATGGACCACCAGCTTTCCAGTAGTCGTTGTACATGGTGAATGCAATCACCTGGCTGCCCAAACTGCTCACAATTGACTTCATGGCAGCAACCTGGTTTTCCTCACTAGGAACACAGTTACCGTAGTTCTTGCCTTTTGTTGGCCAACCGGTTTCCGTAATCACAACCTTCTTACTGGTCCCGCACACGTTCTGCAAAGCAACAATCTGCTGCTTCAACCAGGGGCCCGAGTTCGAAGGTTCAACACCGCCATCCCAGAATGGGTGCGAGTTCACAGCAAGGTAGTCAGAAATTTCACAGAGCCCTTTGTTGGCCAAAACCGCCACTAACGTATCGACCGAAACAACGGGTCCTGTGTACTGACTAGCATTTTGCTTGATCCACGATTTGGCGGTAGAAACCGCATTGGCAATGTCTTGCACCGACGCAACACCTTCATTGACTCTCTCGTTACCAATGGCAATTGTGTCCACTGCGCCCCATCCTCTTGACGAGGTCTTGAGCTGCTTGTCAATGTCAGAAAGTCCAGACTGCACAGATGCAGTGTCAATGCCCCAGATTCCAAGGAAGAGTGTCTGGCTCGACGTCATCGATGCCAAGACATTCTCGATACCCTGGCAGTCGGTGCTGTAGAGTCTGATGATGTCAAAGTCGGTCAACATGGCCAAGTCGTTGGCAACCTCTTGTGCCGTTTTACACTGGTTGGATTTGGTGTAGGGAGAGTAGGTAATTCCTTTGGATCCAATCGAAGCTTGGGCTCCGGCGCTGAAGGAACCAGTGTTTGAAGACTTGGGTGCGGTTGCAGTGTTGGAGCTTGATCCGAAGCCAAAGCTAATACTGGCACTGGCCCCAGCACTGGCCCCAGCACTGTAAGTGTTTCCAGAACTTCCAGAATTACCAGAGATTCCAGCGTTACCAGAAATTCCCGAGTTTCCAGAGTTACCGGAGAACCCAGCGCTGCCAGATACTTGAGTGCTTCCTGAAGAAACCGACGTAGCACCAGTTTGAGTACCTTGTGCTCCTTGTTGTGCCCCCTGTTGTGCTCCAGTGTTAGTGTTACTGGTACCACTGTTAGCGTTGGAACTGCTCGAAGATCCAAACAAACTGTCGAGGAAACTACCAAGCGAAAATCCTTTCTGAGTGGATGAGGACGATGCGGGAGAAACGGCAGCAGGAGCTGAAGATGCTGCTGCTGCTGGGGCTGCCAGGGCAACTGAAGCAGCTGCCGGAGCTGCTGGAGCGGCTTGTGCAGAAGAACTCGAAGATGTGGTATCAGAGTTATCCGATCCGAAAAGCAGATTGAGCAAAGATCTAAAAGGCAGCACATTTGTGGTTGCTGGGGCTGCTGCTGCCGGAGCAGCTGCTGCTGGGGCTGCTGCTGCTGCTGCTGCGGTGGTTGCTGCTGCTTGTGCTGCTGGGGTTACTGGGTTCACTACTGCTTGAGTCACTGGAGTTGCTGCTGCTGGGGTATAAGTCTGAACTGTAGCAACTGCTGGAGCTGCCTGAGCTGCTGCAGTTGTCGCGGCATTGTTGTCAGCAGCAGGACTAGCAGGAGCCTGTGCTTCATTTCCAGGTCCTCCTTGAAACGCCACAACCAGCACGGCGGTGTCATATTGTGCAGCCTTCTGCTGTACTGGTGCTATATTCGCAGCCAGTGTTGGTACTGCTGGGGCCGTGACATAGACCGTAACGACCGAGTCATCGAGGTCTCGGGCTATTTGGGCACGTTTTTCTAAAGGAATGACGTAGGCCAAAGACGTGCTTGCGAGGATCGCGCACGATACGTATGTGGACAACTTCATCAGTAATGAGTGACACGGGTATCAGATGTCCAGGTAGCGTTCAGTAGTCGAGATAAGTGTAAGCCCAGTGGGATATCCAGTATAAAGGTAAGTATAAGCTCAGTGGGATATCCAGTATGTTAGCGTCCAGTGGTAGAGGTAGGTACGAGCCCAGTGTAGTAGCTGGCGAATCAGTAGTGGAAGTGTACTCTGGTTTGTTGATTCTCCAGAACGGGTTGGGGGTGATATATAAATGGCCGGCGCAGAATAAAATCCGAAGAAATTGCCCCTCCCAACAAACCAAGCCTTCAACGATCCCATCTGCACGTTTAAAAAATCCGAACCTGATTTACTTAATACGGAAAGGTTAACACGATAAATGGCATCTACTTTGTAATGTCAAATTGATTTTTCGCAGCAAAACCTCGAATTGCCTCTTTTGGAAATTTTGCTGCCTGGCATTAAAAGCAGCATATTTCCATATCGAGTAGTTGCTTCCTAATTAGGTCATTTCACTATTTGATGTCTTGAAGATCGTGAGTTCCTAATCCGGCTGTCGTGCCAAAGCATCATGCATCGGGGTCAGTGGCAACGTCTGTGCTGTGTCGCGGCAGCTCGACGAGACATCCTTTCGATCTACATGACATCCATGTGATCTACGTGAGCACGCCTTTGCAGCCCGATCTCTATCTTTTCCTCAACACGATATTCACTTTTGGGGTGTAATTTGCACGGACAGCACTGCCCCACATTCGAGTATGGTTCCCATTACGATCGGCTGCGAGATTTACGTAGGCGAGTTTGAGTCACAAATAAGGTTGAGGCGTGAGTTAGTTGCTACTATGCTCGTCATGGGTAGTGCTTTGAGTAGCACCCTAAGGTTTGGCTCAGCCTTGAGGGTTCTGTGGGGTTATGGAGTACGTGTGGAATTACTTTTCCCAAACGGGTGTATATTCTTAGCGTAATTGTAGTCACATGTGGCTTGGATGTACTCTGTGAACTCTACAGGGCTTAGTTGAGAAAAAGAATATTTAGTACATTTTTTTTTGATAAAGTTCCAATTACTGGAATTTAGTGTTGAGCCGCTTACGCACAAACCGATAACGTCAAGATGTACCATTGAATATTCTAATCACTTGTGTACTTTATCGCAGGCACAACGGAGCAACAGGGCTGAAAGCATAGTTTTTCGGTAATGTTTTCATTTACCATCATAATCTCTCACCCATGTTACTCCTACATAATGAAACACTCACCCATGTTATTCCTACACAATGAAAGTTCACTCACCCACTTCATTCGCTTCGCTCATTCAGTTCGTTCGTTCCCATCGTACTGGTGTGAATAGAAGGCTTTTTGTTCCAAAAACGCGTGCGGAGACGTGAGGGGTCACAGAAAGCACCCCGCAATTCAGAAGCAGGGATAAATACTCTTATCACTTACTATCACAAGCCAGTATGAACTACGAGTCACTATTTCCCCAAGGGTACAACGAACAGCTCGTACATCACTTGCAGTTGGGCGATGACATCCTCTACAACACAGAAATCTCTGCTTCACTGAGCAATGAAACAGCTGTATACAGAAACAAACTATTGAACCAAGATTTGTATGGCAAGATCCATCCGAACTTGGACACTCACTCCAAGTTGTTCGATAACGCAGTTCAGCTCTATGGTAATCGCCCATGTTTTTCGTCAAGAAGGTTTAATTACGAATTGGGCAAGAGTGCCGAATCCTTCGAATCAATCACGTACAAACAGGCCAACGAGAGGCGGCTCGATTTTGGGTCAGGAATATTGCACACATTGATCAACAACCCTTACTTGGAAACAGTAGAGCCTGAAGTGAAAAGGAAAATTACACAGCACTTGGAGTCATACCGAAGTTACTGGACTGGATCTAGTGGTCGCGAAAATGTCAACTATGAGATAGAGGAAAAGACGTCTTTTATCTTATCCATCTTTGCAGCCAATCGTATGGAGTGGGTGATAACAGATCTTACATGTAGTGCATATGCAATCACAAACACTGCACTTTATGATAATTTGGGCGGTGATGTCACCAAGTATATCTTAGATATGACCAAAAGCCCGATAGTGGTGTGCTCTGCCGACAAGATCGAGCTTCTTCTTGACTTCAAGAAAAACGAGCCGGCGTTGTGCAATATCATCGAGGTGATTTCGATGGACCCTGCTGCGGTCATCAAAGAAGACGTTTTCACAAAGGCGAAAGAGCTCAATGTTTTGTTAAAGGATATCCACGAGGTGGAACAAATCGGAGCACAAAATCGAATCAACAAGTTAGAACCGCACCCACTGAGTTTATTCACCATCTCGTTTACCTCGGGAACTACTGGATCCAAGCCGAAGGGCGTCATGTTGACCCATGCAAATGCAGTTGCGGCAATATCAGGATTGCAAATGAACGAGCCCAAATTTGATCAGTCCGAAGGACCCCGCGCATTCATATTCTTGCCATTGACCCATATCTACGAGAGACAGACCAGTGGGTTTGCATGGTCAAGGGGCTACGAGTTGGGGTTTCCACAGCTCACTAACGCCAAGTCTGTTGTTAAGGAGCCCTTTGTAAAGTTGGTTGAAGATTTGAAACTTTTCAAACCGCATTATTTTCTGATTGTGCCGCGGCTTCTTACAAAGTTGGAATCGCACATTAAAGGAATAGTGGACAACTCGCCTCATTCCGCAAGGCTCAATGAAATCATCGACACCAAAATTTTAAGACAACTCAAATTCGATGGGGAATCCGGTGCTCACCAACCTGAAGATTCTTTTGAACCTTACATTGCACTTAAAAGGGCTGTTGGTTTTGACAAGTTGGTCTGGACGCAATCTGCATCTGCTCCAGTATCACCCTCCACGCTTGTGTACTTGAAGGGTGCCTTGGGGGTTGGTATCAGACAACTTTACGGAATGACCGAAACATACGGTGCTATGACAACTTCGCCTATATACGAGGCTCGGCCTGGGTCGTGTGGGAGTGTTTTTCCTACCCAAGAGGCAAAGTTGGCGATATCTGTTGGTGGAGAAGGATCCAAGCGTGGTGAATTGCTTGTTCGTGGGGCCAACAATTGCAAGGGCTATTACCTCAACCGTGAAGAGACATGGAAATTATATTCTGACGATTTCTGGTTGAGTACTGGTGATATCGCCACTATCGAGGAAGACACTGGCCGTATACACATTGTTGACCGAGTGAAGAACGTGTTCAAATTGTCTCACGGCGAGTATGTATCTCCAGAGAAGGTGGAAAATCGGTACTTGTCTTCCAATTCTTTCATCAATCAGTTATATGTGCACGGGAATTCCATGCACTCTTATTTGGTGGGCGTCGTTGGAATAGACCTTGAATCGGGGATGGCATTTTTGAAAACGCGGGGAATAGGTGGGAATTTGACCGCTCAGGAGATGTTGAAAGTGATTAACCAAGTCGAGCACAAAAGAGCTCTTTTGTGTCTACTCAACAAAGGGGTGGGTGACTCGCTCTTGAGTATTGAACGATTGCACAACATTCACATTGAAATTAACCCCTTGACTATTGAACGAAATGTCATCACCCCGACATTTAAGATAAAGAGGGGCATTGCATCCAAGTTTTTCAAGAAAGTTTTTGATCATTTGTATGAGACGGAACAGTCTTTGTTGCAGAAGGCCCATTTGTGAGCGAACGAACTTCACGAGCGAAGCGAGTGAAGTGAGTGAGTGAGTGAGTGAGTGAGTGAGTGAGTGAGTGAGTGAGTGAGTGAGTGAGTGAATAGATGAGTGAGTGAATATGTGAATATGTGAACGAGTGAGTGAATAGGTGAGTTCGTGAATGAGTAAAGCATTATTCAGTTATTTCTATATAAATAAAGCTCACTTATTCACTCATTCACTCACTTCACTAGCTCTGCTCCCTCAGTTCGTTCATTTGTTTAGTTTTCTCCCTCGCCCACCCACTTATTTCGTTCTGCAGTTTCTTACTCCCGGCTAAGCACTGTTAAACGACGATCGATGACACACTTTTATCCAAAATATCGCTAACCACAAATGAGCAGGAATCTTTATGGTAGGCTTCGTAAGTATAACATTTGATAAATAATTTGTAAGTCCCATCTGTAAACTTTTTTTTTTTGCAGCCAGATCGGCTATAAAATGCTGATAAACTTCTACAGCTTTATTTTTTGCAAGGGCTCACCACTATATCTTTTCAAGTATACAAATCTGCACACCTTGATCTTCCAAGCCACAGTGTTACCCATAACCACTCATACTCTTTGAACTGTTGTTCTGCCGAATATCATGTAGAGAAGGGATACCTCTGGGGTTCTAGGTCTTTTCACTTCATTCCTCTTGGGGGGTTCTGGGTCCTTTTTATCACTTCATACCTCTTGGGGGTTCTAGGTCTTTTCTATCACTTCAGAGTTCCGTATCCTCTGAACCATCGCCACACCCACAATCAACGGTATTTTAAAACTCTACACGTGCATTTCTCTCTCAACCTTATTTCAGAATTTAAAAAAGTTAAATACCTCGGCTTTAAAAATAATATCACTTATCTTCTGTTCCTCGGTAGATGTCCTTACAAGAGCTTTTACGCACCGACAGCGTCAACAAGATAGAGTCTAAGTCGCAAGTGGTTGAAGTGGGAGAAGATGGTGGAGTACAAACATTTTCCAGTAATTACCCGCTAATGACTGTCGTTGATGGCTTCCAACATACATATGGGGGTGATGCCGTTACTCACGCTCTCAGTGCAGCCTGGGAAACAGTTGACGCTACATGGGTACCCAACTCCCTTCACGTTTACTTCATGAAGCCTGGGAAACCCGACATTACAGTATCCTGGGAAGTCACCAAGCTTAGTGATGGAAAACGGTTTGCAGTGAGATCAGTGCGGGGACTCCAAAATAACGTTGCATTTTTCACAATGCAGGTTTCCTTCTCAAAACCTGGGGCAAGGACCGATGTGAGATTTCAAACAAAACCACTGTTCTTGTTTGACAAGTACAAGGAGGAGTTGAATAGTCAGATGATTTTGGTTCACACCCGTGATCTTATCAAGAACATTTTGCCTTTGGAAATTCTTGTCCCCGAAAAGCATCCCATGACATGTGATGGGAAGGCTGATGAATTTTCATTTGATACCACGGGTAACAGAACGTTGGCCTTGTTCTTCAAGCTTAACGACAGTGTGGGTAATTCCAAGAATGAGCTCAAGGCCAAGGTTCTCTCACTTTCGTTCCTCCTGGACTCTACCTTTCTTCAGTCGGTAGTCTCTGTTCTCGGCTTGACTTACATGGAGTGGCCCTCAATCAACAAAGACCTTGTCTACTTCAACACGAGTTTGGATCACGTGGTGTACTTCCATAGCACAGACTTCAGCCCGGACGAGTGGTTGTACATGGAGTACCGGTTCCCCCGGATGAATGACGATAGAATATTGTGCTACTGCTCAATGTACAGTTTGGAGGGCAAGTTGATCTGTACCGTTGTCCAGGAGGCATTGGTAGGGTTCACCGAGCCCGTGATTAAAAGAATTCGGGAGAAGTCTGGAGCTAAGATCTAGATTATTGGACGTATTTATTAGAATTTATTATTTTTGACGTATTGTGAATAGAAAAATCGATAGTTAAGGTGATTTGCTCTCGTCAAAAATGGCTTATTGTTGCATTTGTCAAATTGGCTTACTGGTTAAGGTGTTCGTCAAATTATGTTGTCCTCGTGATGCAAATTTCTAAATACTGGAAGTAAAGGCTGAGATGCAAACTACTCAGTAATAAAAAAGGCTGAGATGCAAACTACTCAGTACTGGAAATAAAAAGGCCGAGATTCCAGCTCAGTCTTTGGGTTTAGTCTTTATTCGGACCACATAATACTTCTTCTCTCCATCTTCACCATCAATCACAATTTCTCGTATGACCTCGTTAGTGGTGCTCAGAATTTCAGATTTTGTTTTTTCACTTTTAGCTTGCTTTGCATTTTTGTGATCCAAAAGGCGTATGCGGTTATTATCCTCTATGTAGTATCGCTTCGAAGGGTTGAAGCTAAACAGAGAATGTTTTGACACACTCGCAGTGTCAGTCTTTTCCTTCTTTTCGGCTTTGCTGACCTCGCTAGGCACATCCATCTTCTCTGATTCCTTCTCCGGGTCCTCTTCAGGAACCTTTTCAGGATCTCCAACTTCTTGTGGTATTGGGGATAGTTTTGTGTAAATACCTCCTAATGTATGTTCGTTTGTTGGGCTCCTGATGAGTTGACGGAACCCACCAGCTTGGCGGCCACCAGGAACTATGCCGAAAGTGATGGTGAGTACGAGGGACACAGAGGACATAATGCAGCTGAAAAGGGTAAAAGCTATCAATGCCTTTCCCATTTGACAGGCATTCTTTGGAAACATGCCAAACTCAGGATTTTCGGAAAAGCAAACGCCGAATTCTGAAAATACATTGGCCAACTCTGCAAAGACTGCTACCCATGCAATGAGAACAGTCACCTCGAGGAAAATGATTAATACAATTGGGACCATCATCAACAATTGCGGGATATATACGATCACCAATTGCAAGAACTGGTATGCCGCGACCACTATTACACCTGCGACATATGCAGGCTTAACGTTCGAGTTTACCAAGAACCCTATTGCCAATCCCCAAGAAATGGTCAAGAAAACTAGCTGTAGTAGTCGTACTATCAAAGTTATATTCTGCAGTTCTAGCATTACTTTTACAAAGTATGCGATTTAAAGGTTTTATATACTACGACCTGTGGTTGCTGAATTTACTACCACCTCGTGTAACTCGGTAACGACATTTGCAGCCAGCCAAAATTATATGAACACAAAAAAGAAAGATAGTGGGTGTTACACAAACCTCAAATAGACACAAAGAAAACATGGTATATCGATAACCATTGAATTTCCCGCAGTACAGAGATCTCATATCCCGAGATAAAAGGCTGTGCTAGCCCCTGGCTGTTAGTATATTGCATAATATGTTCTAGACATGAGGCCATTTTAAATAAGCCCCATTTTTCTAAATTCTAAGTAGGCGCTATTCTACATCAGTTACCAGCTCATTGTTGAAATTTCCTAGTTCGCAACTACCTAAACAGTTTGAAATGCCGACTCGTTAAGTAGCTGAAGTCATTCCGGGTGTAGTTAAGATGTAGGTGGTTCATGAAATAAGGTACAGTACTACCAAGGTTTTAAGTACAGTACTAGTATGGCTAAGTACAGTATTAGTATGGCTAAGTACAGTATTAGTATGGCTAAGTACAGTACTAGTATGGCTAAGTAAAGTACTAGTATGGCTAAGTACAGTACTGGGTATGTTTCATAAGTACACTAGGTATCGCAAAGTATAGTACATGCCTATACTTGCTATAAATACCCCAAATATGACAGTACTCTAATATGAATCCCGATAAAGTACAATGCGCATCATATGTAGACTAGCTCATAACACCACTTCCCAGTTTGCCAAACAATGCAAACCTTAATACCACAGCAAGTACACTTTTAAATCCGTTGAAGAATCTATTATATATACAAAGATTAAACTAAACTTCATAGACTCTTTTCATAACCCCGTAACTTATAATAACCATGTCCGTTGAGGACATTAAAATACACTACTGCGACAAGAGCCGCAGGTATCAAAAAAAAAATAGAAACAACCGAGAATCGGGCGAATCCAGTAACAACGCTAGTTCACAGAACTAGTGGGCTTTGAAAAGATAGGAACCGTCAGACCGCTTAGTATCTGTAGATCTCGGCCTTGTATGGACCCTCGACTGGGATACCCAAGTACTCGGACTGGACGTCAGACAATTTGGTCAACTTGGCACCCAAGTGGTCCAAGTGGCATCTGGCAACAGTCTCATCCAAGATCTTTGGCAACAAGTGGACACCAACGTCGAACTTACCAGCAACACCGAACTCTGGGAACTGCTTTCTGAACTCAGCGTCGTCAGCCTTGAACAAAGCAATCTGGGCCAAGACCTGGTTGGAGAAAGAGCAGGACATGACGAAGGAGGAGTGACCAGTGGCACAGCCCAAGTTGACCAATCTACCCTCGGCAAGCAAGATCAAGTGGCGACCGTTCTTCATCAAGAATCTGTCGACCTGAGGCTTGATGTTGACAACGGACTCAGCGTTGGCCTTCAACCAAGCAACGTCGATCTCAATGTCAAAGTGACCAATGTTACAAACAATGGCGTCCTCTGGCATCTTCTCAAAGTCGGCACCAGTGATGATGTCACGGCAACCAGTGGTGGTGACAAAGATCTGACCAACGTGGGCAACCTCGGACAATGGAGCGACCTGGTAACCAGAGACAGCAGCCTGCAAGGCGTTGATAGGGTCAATCTCGGAAATGATGACACGAGCACCCATGGAACGCAAAGCGTCGGCACAACCCTTACCAACATCACCGAAACCGGCAACGACGGCAGTCTTACCGGCGATCATGACATCGGTAGCTCTCTTAATACCATCAATCAAGGACTCACGGCAACCGTACAAGTTGTCGAACTTGGACTTGGTGACGGAGTCGTTGACGTTGATGGCTGGGACCTTCAACTTACCCTCCTTAAGAGACTTGTACAAGTGGTGGACACCGGTAGTGGTCTCCTCAGACAAACCGTAGCAGTCCTCCAACATCTCTGGGTACTTCTCGTGGACGAGAGAGGTCAAGTCTCCACCGTCGTCCAAGATCAAGTTCAACTTCTTGTTGTCCTTGAAGGCAAACAACTGCTGCTCCAAGCACCACTGGTACTCCTCCTCGGTCTCACCCTTCCAAGCGAACACTGGGACACCGGTGGCAGCTATGGCGGCAGCGGCGTGGTCCTGAGTGGAGAAGATGTTACAAGAGGTCCAGGTGACTTCAGCACCCAAAGCGGTCAAGGTCTCGATCAAGACAGCGGTCTGGATGGTCATGTGCAAACAACCAGCAATTCTGGCGCCCTTCAATGGCTGAGATGGACCGTACTTCTTTCTGATGTACATCAAACCAGGCATTTCGTTCTCGGACAACTCAATGTCCTTTCTGCCGAAGGCGGCAAGAGAGATATCGGCGACTTTGTAGTTAGACATGTTTGATTTGTTGGAAAAAGGTTCAACGTTATCAAAAAAATGAAAATTTTTGGGGATTTCTCTTCTTAAATGGTTTTTCAAATTTTCACAGGGAACGGCATCTCGTATACGACGGGTCCAATTTTTTATTGCACAAAGTGCGACGCGTGGGCAACGTGGCGCAAGAAGACGGGATCGATGAGATTAGTTACTGTATGGATAACTGGTGTATGGACCTGAGCATTCTGAATGGTGATCATTGTGAGAGTAAGAAGAGGGGGGAGTATGTGTATGGAGTGAATGGTGGATAAATAATCCTATAGGGAAATTATATGGATAAAGTATATGGGAGTATAATTGGTGGATAAATCGTATAGGGGAGTGAAATTGGATGAACAAATCGTATAGGGGAGTGAAATCGTATGGATAGAACAGGAGGAGTGGAAATCGTATAGAGAGTGGAGGACTGGGATGTTAGGGTAAGGGGGAAATTGGAGACTGTAAGTTGTATGGAACTACATGTATGGTTATATGGTTGGTATGGATAGACTATAAGTATGAACTACTGCATGTATCTCAGATTATCTAACATTGCTAGTTTGCGAAAATGGTACTGAAGACTAGAAAAGTACTGGAGAGTTAAACATCTGGTGATTGTAGGTATAAACTGTGTTGCGTAGCAAGCTAAAAGTTTTCAGTTATGATTTTTGACTATCTTTTTAATCTATCTTGGTTGATCGTTATACTTTTTGATCCTACCTGTTTTCTACCGATCTCCATCTCTCTGTATCTATTTCATCATCTGTTCTACTTGACGCCCCCCATCTCTACTTATTCACTCAACTGTATCTATCCTTATTCTCATATCTCATTGTGTATACTTTTCCATCTTACAAATAAGTAGTCTAGTGTTCCACATTATTCCTGTAGTAATTTTGGCATTAGGTAAAACTGGGGCGTGACACCCGTACCACCTAGCATCTATGTCATCCGCACTTATAACTCAAACTTCAACCAGTCAAGGTCCTTGAACCCCTTTTCATTCTGCATAGCCATCTGCCTCTTCAACCCGTTGCTTAACGACGACTCGTACCCATCAGTGTGGGGAGATACCATCAGTGTATCCCTTGCCCTGTTTAATTTAAAGTACGTCGCATCCATCTCCATCTGACTGGATGTTTGCGTAGAAGGAAGGAGCAGTGAGTTTAACGGGGTCGCCGGTATGCTGCTGATGTCACCGTCGATGTTGAGGCCCATGTTCTGGGCGCGGCGGAAGTCGACAAACGACGGGTTTTGACGCATGAAGGAACCCTGTGATGAAAACGAGCCTGGGGCCGTCACGTCGTGCGGTGCCACGCTGTTCTGCATGGTGACGGTGCTCACACTCGGCCTGCGCGAGTCGTCAAAGTAGGAGTTGTTCAAGCGCTGGTTGAACAAGTTGACATTACCGAACGAGAGTGATGGTGACTGCGAGAGTTGTGAGCTTGATAAGAACTGCGCATTCTGTGAGCTGGATAAGAATTGTGAATTTGGGGTCTGTGAGCTCTGTGGGTTTTGTGGGTTCTGTAGGTTTTGTGGATTGTGTAAGTTCTGTGGGTTCAACAAGTTCTGTGAGTTCTGCGGGCTTTGAATGTTATGTGGGCTTTGAACGTTCTGAGGACTTTGCACAGTCTGTGGACTTTGCACATTCTGTGGACTTTGCACATTCTGTGGACTCGGAGCGTTTTGTGAAAAGTGAGAGTTTGATAAATGCAGTTGTGACATTGGCTGCGAAAACGACTGCGAAAACGACTGTGAAAACGACTGCGAGAGTGCGTGTTGAGTCATAGACGTCACACTCGATGTTCGCTTTGCACCGTTTCGCTTGACACTCCCACTCATCAGTGACGAGGTGGATCGCTTGCCAAAGTCCAAGTACTCCGCGTTCGAGGCGATGTTGTAATCGGACTTTTTCCGCTTAAACAGCTGGTTGCCCTGGTTAAGCGGCAGCGACGACGGCTGCGAGCCCGCCATACTCAGGTGGCTTGCGGTACGCGGAATGGGAATCGATCTCAGCGATGTTGGTGTACCCGGCACTGAACTGTTGGCGGAAGATGGGCTTGTGGTAGTTTGTGACGGCTTGGGTAGAATGAGAACGTTCTTGTACCGTGTGTTTGTTGGGAGTGAATTCAGGAAAGACACCGGGGTGGCTGAGTATGAACTTGGTTTGGCTAACGGAGCCAACGGGCGCTGGTTTGTAGCCGTGTTAACTGATGCAAGCGACGTGACCAGAGCATGGCGAGACACAGAGCTGGTGTTTTTGCGCGACAGACGTTTCTTTATGACGTCTGTCTTGAGGCTAAGCGGCCGCATCGTACCATGCAACTTGTAAAAGAGTCCGCACGCATTGCAGAGGGTATTTCCCAGAGGGTCTTTTCGCCAGAGGGGGGTATTGTGGGTATGACAATTGGTGCACTCGGTGATTTTGGCAGGGGCCAGAGAGTTGGAGAGATGGGTTGCATTCTCTCTTTTTGCCGGGGTACTTCGGGGCATACTCTGTATTCCTTGGTAGGATTTATTTTTGTTGTCAATGTTCATGTCATTGTTGGTGTCAATATCCATGTTATTTGGTTTATCAATGTCCATGTTATTTGGTTTATCAATGTCCATGTTCGTGCCCTTATCCCTTAATCCATTTCTTATGCCATTACTACCCATATCCTTCATATTCCTTGTTCCACCTCTCTTTTCTTCCCGCTCGTCTCGTGTTTCTGGCGAGTGCATACTTGCCGGGGTTGATATCGACGTCTTTACAGAGGCATTTGTGGTGAGAGTAGTTGACAGCGCCTTCTGCAGTACTTCCTGTGCCTTGTACTTCTGGTTCGGAGTCTTCAAGTCGTCAATCAGTAGTGGAGATAACAAGTCTAGCACTCTGTCGTGAGAGGGGCCACTACCTCCAGGGCACGGCAGATCGCTTACGTGGATGTTGCGCTGGCATCTTGAGCTTTCTTTGCGCACCTCGCGGTTCTTCACACGGTGCTGGAGCGGTAGGAGCTTCTTTGCCGAGATGAATAGCTCGACGATCGACGGGCCAGAGTCAAAATTTGGCATCGATAAGGTTTATTCTGTTGGTTGATTTGGTGTGTAGTTTTCTGATCTGATCCTAGTTCTGTTTTGTGCGGATGGGGCGCCGATGGTTCTTGTTCGTCTACTATCCAGAGCTGACGGTATGAGCCAATTTTTTGCTCTTCTCCACTTTCTAGTTGGCACCTGACTAACGAAAAAAGTCCAATTTACAGTCGACAATTTCTCGATATTGTGTGCAGGACGCCAACAACCAGTGAATAGTGTTGGTTATAGGCTGCTGCATGGCGCGTGACGGGACATATGAGCGTTGAGGATGTGACACAAAGGGGAAAGGATTGCCGAGTGAGAGAAGCGAGGCTGAAAAATGGGCGAACTTCACAAGCCTTCATGAGCGAAGCGAGTGAGGCGAGTAAAGTTAGTGAGGTGAGTGAAGTGAGTGAGTGAATATATTTAGAGGTAAATGAAGAAATAATATTGTGCTTAACGAGTGAGTAACATGAAACGTATATAGAAGTAACTTTGTGAGGAACATATATATTGACAAGTAGGTGAGTGCCATGAGACTGAGGAGATGGATTTTTACAGAGAAGTGAGGTATGTGGTTGATGAATGAATAAGATTGTATAAGATTTAAATGATTGAATAGTGGATCACTAAATAGTACATTAAATGACAAAATATTAATTAGAAGGTACCGAACATCAGGATATTAAATAGAAGTATCGAACGCAAGGTATAGAAAAGTCCTAAAGAACAGCTAATGAAGAAGAATAGGGAAATAATTGGAATATGGAGATTATTGGAATAGAGATAATTGGAATATGGAGATTATTGGAATAGAGATAATTGGAATAGGGATAATGGAGATAATTGGAATACGGAGACAAGTATGAATATAAAATTGCACCCATCGGTAGGCCCAAAATTCACACCACACCTGCTCTTTTGTCACGTCTTTTATCGGGCTCTGCCTACTTCGTAATTCAAGGCGTAAAAGTACCCTGTACACGCACCTTGTAGATCTGCAGGATTGCCTCTAGTTGTTTAGTCAAATGCCAGATGTGGCTTGCCCCAGTTAAAGACGTGCTGCCACAAAAGCGTTTCAATAATTCCAGGCCAATTATCAGGAGACTGAACATAATGAATGCGTTTTGACGCCTACTTGATGTGGACCAAAGCCTATTTTATATGAGTGCAAGTGCAAGCGGGACATAAAAAGGCAGTTTATTAGTGTAACATTGAAGGCCGAGGATGTAATGTATTAGTATGACTAATTCAACTAGCGACGAAAGTTCTGAACAGATTCAGCTGGGGTACTTCGATGTGCTGGCGGTCACAAAAGCGCTTATGTAGCATTGACAGCAACTGAGCGATGAACAATTCAGGACTAAATTTACATTTTGTGTGAGTATACCACTGTGTACAGATAAACGCAACTTTAAACATGCGCATGTGATATTGTAGAATAGTGGAATCAGCCCACAAGAGAAAACTTGTGGCACATTCAGGTACCATGATCTGGGCAAAAGCGGGCTTATCAATATTCTATAGTCAATGGCTCGTGTGTATTTTGATTGAAATGTTATTCCTGTGTATTTATATTAGTTCTGTACATATAATTCTATAAATTACATCATCATTCTATAAATTACCATGTACATTTTTTCTGCCTCTTCCTATATCTACCTAATACTACTAAAAACACCACCTTTAACACCTCAGAGTTGTGGTGCTGGGAGGTGAATGTTGGGGAATCCATGGGAAAACGCAGAGGATAAGAGCGGATACGCATATTTTGTGTGCTCACACACTGTCGTAGGCTACTACTCAGAAAAGAAATGAAGTGAGAGAAACGCACAAAGAAAAGTGTTTGCTGCTTATATTACGTGCTTGTTAATTGTACAATTATATAGGCGTGGCCATTCTTTGCTCTTTATTTGTGTGGTGCCCATTTTGTGTTCTACATGCCTATTATTTGTGTCTTCTGTGCCCATTATTAGTGTCTTCTGTGCCTATTATTTATGTTCTCTATGCCTATTGTTTGTGTTCTCTTTGCTCAATTTTTGTGTCGACTCTGCACATTCAGCTCGTCATAAAAATTGTTCGCCTGAGAATTTGTGCATGTTAGAAGTTGCTAATTCCTTGAGTCTAGCAGTCACTCAAGGCTAAATCATGGCATAGGAATAGATTTCTCTGGTAATAAAAGTGTGCCGACTGGGGTGAAATATAATGAGAGATTTGGATTAGGCCCACATCCAAGAGTAAATGGAAAGTATTTAAAGTAGTTAATGGATATATAATTGAACGTAAAGGAGTAAATGGAAAAGTACTCAAAATAGTAAATATGTAAAGAATTGAACAAAGGTCGAAATGTATAAATGTTACATGGTGGTATAAGGACTTCATTTACCACGACTGTACACAAGTCTATATTTTTCCTAGGACTGCACACGGTTAAGGAGTCTGATCCAGTTTCACAGCCTTCCTGAGCCTAGATTCATGTACCTTTCCTGGACGCGGCCCTTCTGGGACCAAAGGAATAAGCCTGATAGTCCAGGTATGACTAAGCCTGATAGTCCAGGTTTGAATAAGCCTGATAGTTCAGGTATGAATATACCCTAGTCCCTCTTTTAGTAAACAAGATAGTTACAAGTCTCTTAAACCAGAGTATGAACAACGGGTAATTTTTTTTACAAATATTGCTCTCAATCTGGTAGTCTATGCAATGGCTAGTATTAACCGCACCCACATCACGAAACCTGATTATCGATTGTAGGCTGTGTTTAAGTGCAAATTCTCAAGTTTTATTTTTTACCGATATCTACTCATACACTTTGACTGGGCCTTGTGGGCAATTTGGCTTGGTGGTAACTGATATTGTATTCACTGTATTTTTCGCCAGGATTTGCAGTCAAATCCATATTACATAATATTTTACAATATTGGCAAAGATATTCCAAACATAGTCATAAGATTGTGGCTTGTTAAACCGTACTGATCTTCATCGTATAATGAACAGAACTCAATTCGGTAGCTCTCGTAGCTAATTTTTCGTCCTCTTTGATTCGAAAATATTTTTGCAGCCATATTAGTCGTATGTTCAAAGGTAAGTGTTGCATCGATCTCTTTTGTTTTTATAATACAGCAATTGAGGACCACTGGCGGAGTTGGTACAATACTGAGTATTGATGGTGTTTGATAGAGTACTAGTGGTGATCTTTGATAATGTACAAGTGATGGTGTTTGGTACTAGTGTAGCTGTTTCATACTAGTGATGCTGTTTGGTACTAGTGATGGCGTTTGGTACTAGTGATGGCGTTTGGTACTAGTGATGGCGTTTGGTACTAGTGATGGCGTTTGGTACTAGTGATGGCGTTTGGTACTAGTGATGGCGTTTGGTACTAGTGATGGCGTTTGGTACTAGTGATAGCGTTTGGTACTAGCGATGCTGTTTGGTACTAGTGATACTATCCAATACCTACTGGTGTCATGCTTAGAACGAAATAACACCCGCGACTTGGGATTTGTCCATTGAATAGCCGAAATATTCCCATAATTTTCTTCTCTTACCTCACATACCCACCGTTTGGTACAGCTTCAAATTAAGAGCAGTTGTGAAGGCAACCTGTGCAATGCCCAGCTATATCACAGCTTACCTCACGTAGTACCCAACTCTTTGATTGTACCTTGTTAAAATGCTTTGATTATATAACGCTTACGTAATACTTGTATTATAAATCTTACCCCACACAATATGAAAAAAAAGTAGCCGAATATACGCTGGAGCAGCCACAGAAACTATCAAAGCTATGTAGTGAAACTTATATTATAACTCATTTTAGTATGTTCCTTGTAACACCACCGGTATGTCACCTGATGCTGGATCTGAGAATTCTCAAGAATATATCAAAGCTAATCTGGATTAATTGACGTCAGGAATGAGAATACTTGGACACGCTCAGTTATGAGGCTTCTTCAGATCATAATCAGTCGGACATGAAGGTGAGACTAAAATAAAGGTATATGTTTTTAGCAACATTGAGTGTAGGTGATGAGAATTTTGGCGTTGTGCCTCTTTTATACACACGAACAAAGTGTATTTATGCTAACTCTTAGAATTTCGGCAATTCTAGACTAATTTTAGTCAAATGCTCAAATCGGTAGCTATATAGCTTGTCAAACAGTATACTGATCTTACAAGTAGATTGCATGGATATTGTGAAGACGTACTCGGTAACTTTGTCTTCTAGTGTTCTGGATTTTCCGATTGGTCTCTAAACTAGTGGGCGTATGCCCTCTATATATAAGTCCCAGGATGCTACAAAATACCGGAGATTGAGTTCCGGATAATTTCCGTGGACCGAGTTCCGCTCTCGTTATGTCCCCGTGTTATATCCGTCTCGTCTCCCATATTCCTTGGCATTCCCGTTATCGTCCACCAATATTTCGTCATTGTACATTTCACAATACCAATAGTCGTACGGTCCAAATAACGCCTCACGATGGTGGTAGTGGTTACGTAAGGATTATGTGATCCACATATTCCTCGTATTTCAACACTAACTGTATGTTTATGCCTGGAGGGACTGATATGCCTGGAGGGACTGATATGCCTGGAGGGACTGATATGACTGGAGGGACTGATATGCCTGGAGGGACTGATACACGCCTAAATGAGCTGATATACCTTGAGGGACTGATATACGCTTCATTCGATGTACATAGCTCGTTCCTTTAGTTAACTCCATTTATCTATGTTGACACAAACACTCACTTGATCGTGACATTCGTAGCTCCTCCAGTTGATTCAGTGATGCTGTGTACCCTCACTAAATAACATTCCAGTACAGTAACCCAAACGTGTCTTTCGTACCTATTGCACCAGCAACGGTAGTCAATAAGTGCTCTTGCGTGTCAACAGGCTTAATAGATTTGCCTTTGGGAATGTAGTCATCAGGTTTGATCATGAAGTTCGCTTGCTTGTTCGTTCGCTCATAAAGTATCTTCCTATATTATCAGTTACTATGATTATCATTAATTATGATATCAGTTACTATGGTTATGACTCACTCATTATGGTTATGACTCACTCATTATGATTATGATATCACTTACTATGATTATGATATCACTTACTAGTTACTATGATTATGATATCACTTACTATGATTATGACTCACTCACTTCACTCGCTTCGCTCATGAAGTTCGTTCGCTCATGAAGTTCGTTCGCTCATGAAGTTCGTTTCCTCATGAAGTTCGTATTTGCAACTTGTTGAATGGCTCTCAATCATACACTACAGATAGCTACACCCTAGCTGACGCTATTTTATTCAATCTCACTTTTCTACCCGCGTTTTTGCACCAGCTTTCATCCAGGCTCTGTATTTTTTCTCTAGCCCATCTTGGTCAAGGGCCATGCAGGCGTTTTTCTCCCGTCTCATCGTCGTCGGTAGTGGTTAATCGACCAGTACGCGTATTCTGTAAGGACTGTATACTAGTGTGTCTGCTTCGTCTTTTTATCTGTATTACACTGCACATCCTTTCTGTTTTTCTGTGTTTTCAGAATTGCAGCTTTTCTTTGTTCACTTTGTTTTCAGTTTGTTAACCAGTTTGTTTTCAGATTGAATCAGTCTATTATCCAGATTGAATCAGTCTGTTATCCAAATTGAATCAGTCTATTATCCAAATTGAATCAGTCTATTATCCAAATTGAATCAGTCTGTTATCCAAATTGAATCAGTCTATTATCCAGATTGAATCAGTCTGTTATCCAAATTGAATCAGTCTATTATCCAGATTGAATCAGTCTGTTATCCAGTCTGTCCAGTCTGTCTCAGTCTGTCTGCTTTCGCAATCTGCAAAACACTATACATCCTTCTGTCTGTTTCTTCACATTTTCTGTATTCACTGTCTCTTTCTTTAGTTTGCCCTTTTGTCCGCCCCTTTGTCTGCCCCTCCCTCTCTCGTCTGCTCTATAACCTAACCATCATGGTTCTTCCTCCTGTGCCCAGTATGATGCTTGTCTGAGCTGCTGTCCGCATGAAGCCTGTAGTCAAAGGACACACCATGGACGCGCTCATTAGAACCCTCATCAACGGTGCTCACACAGTCACCCCCCTGCAAAATCAAGTCACACTCTCTCACCACACGCAATATCAGATCACAGATAAGCCTGCGCGCCTGGAAAGATGTAAGCTTTTTGCTCTTGTGGTGAAAGTTCAAGTTTGAGTTCCACACACTGATGATATCATCGTCACGGCGTACACTAAGCACAAGCCCCGAGATGTCATTGAGCAAAAGATCCTGGTACGGTGCCGCAGACTCGGGAATGAGCGAACCACTGAGTGTCTTCAACACCAAACGTTCCCAGATCAATGTTGTGCGCTTGCGCACACGCGACACGCCGTCATCGTCGAAGTCGGACTCATTCCCCACACCGGGTGCCCCGCTTCGGCGGTTGAAGCGAAATACCCAGCGCCCACCCTTGATATTCACAGGGTCCTCCCATACAGGATTGATACCTGTCTTGAACATGAGCAACTCTGCGCGCAAGGGCAATTCAAAGCCACGCTTAACACACGAGAGTGCAAGCCACATCTGCTCGAGTGAGCCAATGGCTTTGGTGTTTTCGCCTGTGTAGCTCAAGAACTCGACCTCGTTGGTGGTTTGAAGATACGTGTCTACGGTTGTTGTTGTTGGAGGGTTATTATTTTCTTCTGCCTCAGCTTCTTCTTGCTCCTTTGTCCTCTGCCTCTGTCTGGAGTGATGCCACATGGTCCAGCAGTACGGTATAATGTGGTGATTGGCTGGTATGAGCTCGACAGCTTCTCTGGCCAAACGTGCGGGGTCACGCAGGGGTGCGACCACTACGGGCACGGTATGGTGGTTGCTGTTGTAGTGGTTATGGTGGTTATTGTGATGGCTGTGGTTGTGGTTGTGGGACTTTCTGTGTGGTCTGTCATGGTGGTCGTGTTTGTCTGGTCGATCAGGTTTGTCATTTTTATCCAGGTTCTGCTTCATTATTCTATTGAAGAGCGACTCGGCGCGCTTCAAGTTTTCGGACATCGTGCTGTGATGTCTCTCAATGTGTCTATAAGGTGTGTGTACGGGGTTTAATGGTGGGCAGTGGTGGGTGTAAATTTTTGAACCAACGATCCGAAAATTTTTTGAAAAAGATAGTGAACAAACTTCATGAGCGAACGAAATTCACGATAAGCGAGTGAAGTGTGTGAGTGAACAAACATTACAGGGGAGAAACTGAGCGATCGATCAGTAAAGTCTTCCATGATGCAAGTTCACTCACTCGTTCAGTAAATTCTATGATGTAAGTTAACTCACTCGTTCAGTAACTTCTATGCTGTAAGTTCACTCACTCGTTCAGTAAAAGTCTTCTATGATGTAAGTTCACTCGCTCGCTCGGAAGTTCTCTCGCTATTCGCGAGCTTGCATTATAGGGGATATGTAAATAAGTGAGTGAGCAAAGATAGAGATAGCTGGATGAGTGCTCATGAGTTGCTTGAATTATACATTCTGAACCAGCAAACAACGTTCACACTGTTCTTATAAAGGTAAAAGATTATTTTACAATATGGTTACGATCTTCTTACACTGACATAGTCGGTCGTTGAGTTCATCTCTTCTAGTACATTCACTCACTCACTTCACGAGCGAAGCGGGTGAAGTTCGATTGCTCATGAAGTTCGTTAGCTCGTGAAGCTCGCACAGAAAATATCTGAAGTATGTTGACTCACTCACTCACTTCACTCGCTTCGCTCTTGAAGTTCGTTCGCTCATGAAGTTCATTCGCTCAGTTATCTCTCCATATAATGTTTGTTCACTGCCTACCATAGTAATGCAAGAAACCTCCCAAAGTCTTGCACCCATTAATATAGTTCAGCACATCCAACTTCTCGTTGATGGAGTGCGCACCATCGTCACCTCTACCCATTGGCAACAACAACACATCAACACCCAAAGCTTGCTCAAATGTCAAGGTGATAGGAATGGAACCTCCCTCTCTGGTCATGTCTGGCACGATGTTCCACACGTCTTGCGTAGCCTTAGAAGCAGCACTGAAAGCGTCGTTGAATGGGTTGGCAACCCAGTAAGCACCGTCGTGGATGAGCTCCACCTTGAACTTGTTGGGCGAGTTCAACTCCTTGAACTTGGCAGTCACATGGTCAAACACGATCTGGTCCAACTCCTTAGAGGTGATGTTTGGCACGGTTCTGATAGAGAACTTACCAATGACCTTGGCCGGAATGACAGTCTTGGCACCGGCACCGTAGAACGCACCCTCAATACCGTGCAACGAGAGCGATGGGTATCTCCATCTGTGCTTCAACACATCCTGCTTGGTCTTGTGCAGCACGATCAGGCTACCGACGTTACCAGTGGCAGCATCCAACTCCTCAACAGAGAAGTCAATAGCATCGTAAATCTTGTTCTCCTCATCGGTCACAGGAGCGACCATCTCAGCGATACCTGGGATCAAGATCTCACCATTGGACTTGACCAACGTAGACATAACCAGAATCAAATCAGTCATGGGCTCGTGGATCGTACCACCAAACACACCCGAGTGCAAGTCAGCTGCAGGGCCCTCGATGATGATCTGGTAGTAGTTGCATCCTCTCAAACCGTAGGTCAACACTGGCTTCTTGGTGCCCAACCAGTAGTTGTCACTGATGGTGACCTGGTCAACGCCCTTAAAGTATGCAGAGGCTTCCTCCTCAACCAACTTGTCCAAGCCCAAGGATCCACTCTCCTCCATACCCTCGAAGCACACAACCAAGTTAACGGGGAATTCCCAGCCCAAGGCCTGGTGAGCCTCAATCACGTTCAACCAGCCCAACACTGGACCCTTATCGTCAGTGCTGCCTCTTCCGTACAAGATGTCCTTGACCTTGTCGTGGTGCATGACAAATGGGTCGGTTGCCCAGCCGTCTTCGATCTGAGCGGGCTGGACATCGTAGTGACCGTAAACCAACACGGTTTTCTTGGAGGTATCATTGCCGTATCTTCCAAGAACAATGGGTGGCAATTGCAAGTTAGGGTCACTCACTGGAGGGGGCTGGATGCCCAAGTCTCTCATCTGGATGTCGTGGAAGCCCAAGGTTTCCAACTGGTTCTTCAAGAAGTCTCCCATCTTGAAGACCTCGGGTCTGAGCGTCTCATCTCCGCTGACAGACTTGATGGCAATAGCGGCGTCCAATCTGGCGATGAACTTGTCTTTCAACTCATCAATCTTGGCAAACAAAGGCTCCAATGGCAACTTTTCGTACGACATGGTGGGGGGAGGGGAAGTATGAAGTTTTTTAAATTTTGCCATCCGCCGGAGTGGACAAAAAGTCCTTCAGTAGCCGAGATGGTTGAATTTCTTAGAGGGACAAGAAGCTGGTGAAGGTTTGAAAGAAGAATAAGAATTGTTTGGAAGGTGAAAAATGGATGCTTGAGAAGCTAGTCTGATCTAGAGGAATATGGGATGATCATGCTCAAATATCCTTTGAGCACTTGTACTTGACAGGAACGTAAATTTAGCAGTCAATGGCTGAGGGCACCAATTAAGGGACGTGAAATGTAATCAAGGGTACAGAGGGATTTAACTAAAGATACCGATTTTGACTTGTTGCTGAGCTACTTTTGCTTGTTTACAACGCTTTCAACGGTTCAACGTTTCAACGGTTTGAGGAGTAGATATTACATTTGATAGATGGGTTGTTATTTGCAGGTTGTAAAGGTGGGAACAAGCTGTTTTTATTTCAAAAAATACAGGTTTTTATAGGTACTTATTCATTCAGGTACTTCTTTATATGTGTCTTCTATCCATGTTTTTACTTCTATCATACTATTCATATACTACTTCTATTCATATATTCTATTCATACTTCCATTCATACTTTTACTTCTAATCATACACTACTTCTGTTCAATCTTTTACTATTCTATTACAGGTTAATTCTGAAACCTAGGTTAACATATTCTGATCGAACTGGATAAGTTATGACTAAACAGTATTTAAAGAGAAACGAGTGATTCAAGTTAACATCTCAATTATGCATGTTCACTCGTCAGTCTAGCCTATATAGGCTAATTCACTCACTCACTCGCTTCGTTCGTGATGTTCGTTATTTGAAGAGAATCGAGGAATTCAAGTTAACACCTCCAATTATGCATGTTCACTCGTCAGTCTAGCCTATATAGGCTAATTCACTCACTCACTCGCTTCGTTCGTGATGTTCGTTATTTGAAGAGAATCGAGGAATTCAAGTTAACACCTCCAATTATGCATGTTCACTCGTTCAGTTTACTAGTTTTGCCTTATTTTTGCAGTTTATTTTCTGGTCCTTTACAGGTTACCGCCAATGATCTATGTTGCAATTTACTCACGCAGCCCACACAGTTTGTCGTCCCACTTCACACCACAATGTCAAGCTCAGAGGATGAGCAAGACGACATTCTCTCACTTATCAGCGGAAAACCTGTCGCGTTGAAACCAACATACCAGTCTAGTCCCTACACAATCTCGACACGACCTATCGATAGTCCGACAGATGAATTCGCGTTGGACTTGCCACTTGTTTTCCAAACAGACGCAAAGCGTGATGCAGAGATATTTGCAAAACAGGCTCAAACAGAAAACGAAATCATCCAGGATGAGATCTTATTGAGAGAGAAGTACGATCAATTGGTGGCTCATCGAAAGTTGATCTTACAGGAATTAAATGACAACGGCTCGCAGGGCGAGAAGATATACACTATGGAACGTGACCGCAAATTGGTGGAGCTGTTGCTCTTCCAGTGGGAAAGTGCGGGAGACGAATCGATGTTTTCAATCTCCAGGCACTTCTTTCTATTCACCAACACCTTCGACATAGAATGCGGAAGTTCTGCGAAGTCATCCCCGAGAGTCTCAGTGACACGCTTGGAGAATCAAATAACGTCCAATGCACTGGGATTTATACTGTCCACCTTGCAGAGTGTTTACAACATTAATGAGCTCATGAGGTTACGCCAAATGGTGCTAAAGTGCGACTTGAGCCGTGCCAAATTACCTCTGATTGCACAGTTTTTTCATCATTTCACAGAGAACGTAGCCATCCAGGCTATGCCCTTGAAGATCGCTCAGTTCTCAAACCATGTTAGACTCAATTTCTGCAGAGCAGCATTTATTCTCGAATTGGCCTTTGGGTGTGGGGAGAGAGACATCGGCGAGGTGATCGACTACTTTTTGCTTACAGTCCTGGACTTCAACGTGAACCAAGACCATCTTGAAGATCTCCTTGATCATGTGCGCACAGTGTTGCCGATGTTGGCGCGCGAGAACTCGGTGCTTTTCCTCGAGAGGCTCCTGAGCATGAAAACCGTCATCAAGGGCCACACTAAACGGGGTCTGAAAACACACTACGAATTGATGTTCAACATTCTTCACTTGTTGAACCTCGCTGGTGCACCAATGGAGGAAGATGTGTGCCAGTTTGTATCTGAATTGAATGCGCGGTTCGTACATGCTGATCCGGTAACCCCGGCGCACTTCCCCTCATGCTCCGAGATGCAAACCACGCCTTGTAGGTCATCTTCTCGGCATGCTGTAACTCCTCTCCGAGCAATCTTGCTAATCTACCATTCAGTGAGGGAAAACAGCCCGGGGAAATTGCAAGATCCTCAGCGGATCGACAGGTTCTACTACGACTATTTCCGAATATGCCTCCTTAGGTACATTGTGCCTCCGACCCCAAGCCACGGAAATGCAGTTAAGGAGGATTCCGAGAAAGAAAAAAACGGGGGCGCAAAGAGTGAACATGAAACAGCAAAGGGCGCAGCAACTAGTGACAAAACAGCAAAGGAAACACCAACTAGTAATGGAACAGGAAAGGGTGTAGCAAAAAGTGATCACAAAACAGAATGCGGGGATATCGATCACGAGACAACCCCAATCATTACAACCTTGAAAGAACTCGTGGATGCTGTACATACCCTCAAAAACAAGGTCCACGACAACGTGCGAATACTAGGCTACACGGATATCCCCAATAGCGACATTTTCAACAAAGACGACGTTGTGCGACATGCAACTGATAACTTCCACATGTTGGCTTTGTTGTACAACAGGTTAAGTTCGGAATTGCATCTTTTCAGCGATGACATATTTTATGAGTAATGTAAAAAAGAAGTTACCCAAAAAGCCAACCCACGAGTCTTATAGAGTTTATTTTTTGCACTTACTTTTGACAACATGACGATTTCCGAACAAACGGTAGTATACACCAACCCAGAGATATCCCACGAGCGCCCTGGCAACCGGGTGGTGCTCCCCTATGGCTTTGGCCCCATCCCCGCCGAGTTGGCCGATAAGAGAATCTTCTACTTTGATATCGACAACTGCTTGTACAAGAGATCCACGGGGGTTCACGAGAAGACACAGGTTTTGATCCACAACTATTTCATGGACAAATTGGGTCTCAAAGACGAGGATGCTAGCAGGTTGCACAAGCAGTACTACCAGGTGTACGGGCTAGCTGTCGAAGGCTTGGTTAGGAAACACGGTGTAGATGCACTTGAGTACAACGAGAAAGTTGACGACGCACTTGATTTGAAACCTGTTATGCATTATGACCAGCAATTAAGAGACATGTTGATTAGATTACGTCCGCAGTACGATATCTTCTGGTTGATCACCAATGCCTACAAGAACCACGCGATGCGTGTTGTTTCGTTCTTGGGGGTGGGTGACTTGTTTGACGGCTTGACCTTCTGCGACTACTCCAAGGCACCTATTGTTTGTAAGCCCATGCCGGAGTATTTTCACAACACATTTGAGCAGACCAACATAGACTCGTCCTCGCCCGAGGTGATGAAGAAGCAGACCTTTATTGACGACAGCGAGATCAACGTGAAGGCCGCGTACAAGTTGGGAATGGGCACGGTCATTCAGGTGTTAGAGTTGGACTCGGACTATGCCAGGCTTACCGCAAAGCCGGACTTTGAGGAATTCTACGGCAAGGGCGACAACACGGACAGATCGAAGATTCTACTTATTAGGGACATTATGGAGGTTGAGTGTGTTTTGAGCAGACTTGGGAATTAGAGAGTGGGAAGTAGAGAGCGGGAATTAGAGAGTGGGGATTAGATTAGATTAGAAGCGAGGGTAGACTCGAATAGATTCAGAAAAGGTACTTGAAGATAGTTACGATTATATTCAGTGATTGATTATGATTATGAGACTAAGTGATTGAGTACAATTATTGGACTAAGTGATTGAGTACAATTATTTGACTAAGTGATTGATTACAATTATGAGACTAAGGATGAATGCTTATACTAAAGATTGAATGTTTATACTGAAGATGGAATGCTTATGATTATGGAGTACTCTAATTGAATGCTTATGATAAGGAGTATTATATGATTGAATGCTTATGACTAAGTATTAGTGATGAGTACTGATTACAAAGTACTAAATGGTGAATATTTGATGATGAACCCAATTAAATATCCGAAAGGCTATCAATTGATTAAATACTTAAAGGCTATGTATTAACAAATTATTGAACACTTAAAGTAAGAAAAACTGTGACTAACAAATACTATGTTACTTCATCAAGTACAAAAGTATCAAATACTTTAACTATAAATTGTATTATAATGACCTAGTTCGATCACTTCAATTAGTTCAGTTAGCTCCATTTGTTCAAGCAAAATTTACGATAGCCTGCATCGGATTTTAAACTTTTCTTCCAGATAATGCCATCCTTCAAAGGTAAAGTCCTCTTTATACACGGCTACACTCAATCGGCATCGATCTTCTATGCAAAAACATCAGCATTACGCAAAAAGCTAATCAAGTTGGGCTACAAGCCCATATACTTGAATGCCCCGGTTGAATTGATCCCAACAGACTTGCCACCCAACTATTCATCACAGTTCAGCACCGTGACTGCTGACAATGGCGAAGAGAGAAGTTTCCGCGCTTGGTGGGTAAAGAAGGATAACACCAACGATGGTGTGGAGTTGGAACAGGCCTTCGATACCGTTAAACTGTACATTCAAGAAGGTATTGTTCTCGAAGAAAAAGGTGAAGAGGCGTTGGAAGTGAACAAACTCACCCCTGAAGAAAGCAGCTTACCAGTTGTTGGTTTGATTGGATTCTCCCAGGGTGCTTCCCTTGCTGGATTGATTACCAATGGGTTCAAAGAGCTCTTTGGGGAGGACCTGCTTCAGTTTGCCGTTTTATACTCGGGTTTCAAGCTTCCAACCTCCAAGGCATCTGGAAATGACAAATACGACAAGTACTATCAGGGTGGCAGTGATTCGTTGCGGTTTTTACATGTGTATGGTGAATTGGACACTGTTGTGTCGGAAGAGAGAGTACTTTCATTGTACGAAGTCCACAAGTCGCGGTCGGATATACTAAAGCATCCTGGTGGTCATTTCGTGCCCAACTCCAAGTTGTTGGTTGACCAGGTGACCAATTGGATTCAGGCACACGAACAGGGGAAGAAGGCTGAGGAGCCCAAGAAGGAGGATGATTTGGATGAATTGTTGGATATGATGGATTCTATTGGAAAGGTTTGAGTCGGGCAGATAAAGGGTTTGAACTAGAGGAAACTTAGTGGAAAGGTTTGAGTATAGATAGAATGGTGGAAAGTGCATTATGAGTAGGAGATGGGTTTATAAGAATAGAATAAGGGTGCTTGATGATGATGACAACGTTGCAAGATGTATAGTAGAATGAGAAGAGGGCGGATGCTTTGACTGAACAAAAGTTTTGACGATAGTTATTAGTGATGTAAATGTAGGCAGAATATAGACATAATGTAGACAGAATGTAGAGAATGTATACAGACAAAAACAAATAGGACTAAGCATGAGACCAAACCTACGCATTGAAGAAGGCCAAACACACTAAATCACTCACTCACTCACTCACTCACTCACTCACTCACTCACTCACTCACTCACTCACTCACTCACTCACTCACTCACTCACTCACTCACTCACTCACTCACTCACTCACTTCACTCGCTTCGCTCGTGAAGTTCGCTCGCTCGTGAAGTTTCCAAACCCAAAAACACCAATCTTCAATAACTCTACTCACCTACCTACCTATTAACACCCTTAGCACCCTCTCACAACTCATCGTGCTCCACAACCTTCTTTGGCTTCTTGCCCTTTCTATAATACGAGTAGTACTTCTTGTCCTTCTTAGACAATGGACCTTCAACAGGCTCAATACCCGTAAGATCCACCATCCACTCAGAAATCTTGGTCTTGTCACTCAATTTCTCTGTGAGGTTGTACTTCACAAAAGCTTTGTTAGCAGCATCATAGTATAGAAATGCCGACGTTACTTCGTCGCCAAGTTCAACAGGCTCGCCGTCCGCCTTGATGCTGTCGATAGCATCCTTGGTATGAATCATACCGACCTCTGCAACACCGAGGAAATCAATGGCAAGAGATTTCAAAAGAGGGCTGACTTGCTGATTCGGGGAAATGAGCAAGAACTTGGGCCCTTTCTCGGCAAACCAGTTGCTAACCGAATCGCTCTTGGCATTGGGGAACTTTTTTACGTAGTTCTTCAATCTTGAGTTCAAAAATGCCAGCATTGACTTTAAGCTTCGCTCCCCGTTGTAGACCTCACCGGCGTGGGCACTTTTCTTCGGGGCCTTTCCGTTGAATTTGGGAGGTCTAAACACCATGATGGTGGGAAATCCCTTTATCTTGTGTTTGGCACATAATGGCTTGTTGACGTCCTTATCACAGTTGACTGCAGCGATGTGTATTGCTGTTTTGGCGTCGCTGTGAACGAGTTTCCCTAATTTCTTGTACACGTTGTGGATCTGTTTGCAGTAGCCACACCATGGAGCGTAGAACTTCACCATGGTAGTGTAGTTGGATCTGTGGACAACTTTGTCGAAATTAGAGGGAGTGAGTTCGTAGATGTTCTCGTCATTGGAGTACATGCTTCCGAGGGCGGAAGCCACCAAGCAAACCTGGAGTATTCCAAACACGTAAGACCAGAGACGCATGTTGATAATTTTTCAATGATTGATTTGAATTGGTGAATTTTACATGCCTTGATGTTTGATTTATTCATTATAATATTGAGTCTTGATGATTCACATTCTTTATTTCTCTATTTATCATCTTCCTCTTTCTCATTCTCTTCTTCCTCTTTCTCATTCTCTTCCTCTTCTCTATTCCCTCATTACATCTAGAAATATCCTCTGTATTGATTAATATACACTCTTACTCATCCTAGATGTAAACACCAACATAGTTGGAAGTCTGAACAACTCCCAAACCCACAGAAACAGATGCAATCAATATATAGACGAGATAC
The DNA here is from genome assembly GCA_030674215.1 of Kodamaea nitidulidarum. Lineage (NCBI taxonomy): Eukaryota > Fungi > Ascomycota > Pichiomycetes > Serinales > Debaryomycetaceae > Kodamaea > Kodamaea nitidulidarum. The sequence goes on along the minus strand of JAJLWI010000007.1, from coordinate 61,672 downwards.
ACAAGTGGAGATGCTGTTTTTCTGTTAACGAAAGCGGTTGCCAAAGACGCAAATGCTGGATGTTAGTAGTGGCGTGAAACAAGGCTGGATGTACTTACATATTATCCACAAGGCAAGTGTGGCAATACCGGCGTTCTTGGTCAAGAATCCTGGTTCTATTGGTGCCGAACCGTAGGCGAAGAGACGACTCAATTCTTCGTAGGATGCTCCGTGGGACATAATGGCAACACGTATGAAATCGAAAAATTAGCTAAGACACGAAAAGAGATTAGAGGTTTATGGGTGTATGAGTTTTCAAGAATGATTAGTGTAGCAGCATGATTGTGTACTAAGCACCATGAATATGTACCTTACTATATATGTATTGTACGAAATTATTCTGGATGTTTGCTAGGGAAGTTGTATATATTGGAGTGTAGATACTGTATTCTGATTTGCAGCTATAGGACAGTATAGATTATTGAATGAATACATTAACAGAATGAATACACTAACAGTATGAATACATAACAGAATGAGTACACTTACAGTATGAATACATAACAGAATGAGTACACTTACAGTATGAATACACTATCAACAGTATAATTGAGTGAGTGAGTCAATTAACATTATATAAAGAGATAACGAAATGAATTCAGATATCATATACTGTGGTTGACTACTAATTAGTTACGATATTACTTACTGTTGGTGACTACCAATTAGTTAAGATATTATTTACTGTTATTTCTGTTATTTCTGTTAATTAGTGAAGATATTACATATTGTCAGTTCTGTCAGCGATTCCACCCTTTAGGTCAGAGAATAGCTTGTGTGTTACTTGTTATTTCAGATGGGATATCTAAGGCATATTCACAGCTGGACACACGTGGGCTATGAGGGGTCTACGGACCCCTCACAAATCATGCCTGGCCTTATAGGGCCATTGAGCCAGCGACTGTTAGTAGAGGGTGTAGAATATGCTTATATTTAGTCTTTATAATTTCAGTACCTTACAAGTTCAGTTATAAGTAATTTATGTTTATTCACTTACTCACTCGCTTCACTCGCTCATTCGTTCAATTATCAATAATTTATGTTTATTCACTCACTCACTCGCTTCGCTCGCTCATTCGTCAGTTATCAGTGATTTATGTTTATTCACTCACTCACTCGCTTCGCTCGCTCATTCGTCAGTTATGTCTACTTAAAAGACCTAAACCACAAAGCCTGGTCAATAATCGTCTTCTCCTTCGCATATTTAACCTCTGGATCAGACAAATCGCCCTTGATGACGTAACCATGTGGAGCATCGGCAAAAAGGTTGATTCCCCATTTGATGCTCTTTGTGCTTAAAATCTGAACAGTCTTCTCCCTGAGCTCTGGGGTGAACAACGAGTCCTTGTCACCGCTGGAGATCAAAAGTGGCTTGGTGATGTTCTCGACATCCTCCTCGGCAACGAACGATGGGTGGGCAACAGCACCGGCATCCAACAATCCGTCCTTGTCAAGGTTGAGAATCACGTATTTGGCACCAAAACAAAATCCAACTGCGTATAACTTGGAAACATTGGCGGACTTCTTGAATTCGGACAAAAAGCCCTTAACAATGCCTTGGGTTTTCTCAACGGTATGCACCTTGAGCCACTCACCCAAGGTGCTCATGTCCTCGACAGGGTCATTATTCAAGATGTCGGGAATCACAACCTTAATTTCCGCAAGCTCACTCAATTGATCCGCAACCAAGTGAGTGTTCTTCAATTTGTGTCCAAAGATGTCAGTCACAATCACTATGACCTTTTCGTTGCCGTACTTTTCACCGGTAACATAGGTTTCCAATCCGGCCACCTGGGAGAAAGAACCGGCAGGAGTGCCTTCATGGTCGAATTTGACGCCGCAGCATTTGCTTGGAGGTAAAGAAGCCATTGTGAAATGTGTATGTAATTTCGGAAATTTCGCATTCCTGGTTGTATAGGGTATATCCCGGGGGGGATCCGTGCGACATTTGCGACATTTGGACGAACGAACTTCACAAGCGAAGCGAGTGAAGTGAGTGAGTGAACAAGGAGAGATCAAGAGAATAACGAGGGATCAAGAGAATAACGAGGGAACTGAATAAGAATATGCGAAGAATAAGAATAAGTGAACAGGAAAAAGTGAGTAAAAAAGATATAATGACATTCGTTCGTTCCATATATAATAGAAGTCACTAAGTTCAGTTGTTCAACAGTATAGACTCACTCACTGCGTATCTTCAGTTTGCGTGCAGTATCTTTAAAAACGATGGAAAGTCACTCACTCGTTTTGCTCGTTCGTAGTGGAAGGCATTTTCACAGGCACGAGTTACGGGTTATTATCGGAGTTAGGATGGAGGGTAACAAAATGAGATATAATATGGAAATGAGAAAAAAGTCTAGATTTTTCCAGAACGTGTCTATGGTTTTGGATATCTCAGTTAACAATACTTTCTGCTTCTCAGTTAACAATACTTTCTGCTTCTCAGTTAACAATGCTTTCCCGCTTGAGTAGTATTTGCTGACTTCACCTGATATAGCAAAAAATCAACCTGCACCCGCTTTTAGCACTTTGTACTTTATCTCTGTAGCTTAAATCCGCGGTAAGGATTGCAATCAACCCACGTGAGAAAAATCCGGTTGGGAGGAATGGGAGTGCTGAGGCATGGGAAGTTGCTGAGGCATGGGGGGTTGCTGAGGCATTGGAAGTTGCTTGGTAGTCATCGTTTCTGCAGACGCTTGTATGATACTGAATGTGCAATGATGTCTTCATTGTGTATTACTATTCTCAATCGTCTGTCCTAATGATGGGTAGAGATATGCAGTGTAGGCATGTCTAATGCCGACGATACTTTTATGTTAGCACTTCACTCACTCCTTCACGAGCGAAGCGAGTGAAATTTGCGCTTGTTCAGATATCTTTCTATATAACCTTAGTTCGCTCACTCGCTCGTTCAGATATTTTTCTATATAACCTTAGTTCACTCACTCGCTTGTTCAGATATCTTTCTTTATAACCTTAGTTCACTCACTCGCTCGTTCAGTTATCTTTCTATATAACCTTAGTTCACTCACTCCCTCGTTCAGTTATCTTTTCTATGAAGTAGTTCACTCACTCACTTCACTCGCTTCGCTCGTGAAGTTCGTTCGTTCAGTCATCACGTGACAACTTTATATTCCTAAAAACATGTCAGATAGCGGTTGGAACACCATCGACTCGGATGCGGTAAGTAACATCACTAAATCAGCACCACAGTACTAACATCCAGGGCGTTTTCACCGAATTAGTCGAAAAATTGAAAGTCGATGACGTGGAATTCAACGATTTGTTTGCAATCGATACCGAGTCACTCCAACAATTGGCTCCTGTTCACGGAGTGATTTTCCTCTTCAAATACAGCTCTGTTGACCGCGAGCACGCAGCAAATGGCAACAAGCCGCTCCATGGCGAGTATGACACTGAGTACCAGCAAAAGGGTATCTTTTTCGCCAAGCAAACCATACAAAATGCATGCGCTACCCAGGCCGTGTTGAACGTGCTTATGAACAAGCCGCAGATCAACATAGGGCCAGAGTTGGAAAACTTTAAGGGTTTTGTAACTGGCTTTGATAGCATCATAGCTGGAGAGACCATTGGGAATAGCGAGCTCATCAGGAGCATACATAATTCGTTCTCTGCCCCGCAGAGCATTGAAATCGACGATGATGGTACCCCGAAAAAACAGGACTATAATTCCGATGGAATCTTCCACTTTGTGGGGTATGTTCAGACCAATGGTCACATCTACGAGTTGGACGGTCTCAAGGACTATCCTATTCGGCACGTCCAGTGCGAGCCCGAGGAGTTTTGCCAGAAATTGCCGGGGGTTGTGCAGGAGCGCATTTCCAAATACCCCGTTACGGAGTTGCGTTTCTCGCTTCTTGTCATGAGCGACAACAAGTTAGCGCGGTGCTTGGAGGCAGGGGACGATGCTGGGGTTGCACGCGAGATGCAGAAGCGCGAAAACTGGCTGCGTGAGAACGAGATGCGTGCCCATGACCATTTTGGTTTGCTCATGGGGTTGTTGAGGCACGTGTGCAAGGGATGCAGTGAGGAGGAGTTTTCGAAGATGATGGTGAGGGCGAGTAGGTAGGAAATGAAGATAAGTGAGTGAGCTTGTATCATAGAAGACTTTTACTGAACGAGCAAACGAACTGAACGAGCAAAGCGAGTGAAGTGAGTGAGTGAGTGAGCTTACATCATGAAAGGCTTTTACTGAACGAGCAAAGCGAGTGAAGTGAGTGAGTGAGTGAGCTTACATCATGAAAGGCTTTTACTGAACGAGCAAAGCGAGTGAAGTGAATGAGCGAGTGAGCTTACATCATGAAAGGCTTCTACTGAACGAGAAAAGCGAGTGAGTGAGTGAGTGAGTTAGTGAGTGAGCTTACATTATATATGGAGATACCTAAACGAGTGAACTTACATTATATATGGAGATAGCTAAACGAGTGAACTTACATCATATAGAGATATCTGAACGAACGAATGAACAAATTTAACGAGCGAGTAAGTGAGTGAGCTTGTCTTGCCCAAAGCAGTAAAACTGCGGGATCTAGCCAAATTTAGTGGGATTTACCCACATGATCAAGGTGTGGGTCCTATATACTCAGACACGTCCTGGTAACCTCTCTCGTGGGAAACAACTTGATACCGCCATATGCACTCAGTTATATGTTTATGTCCGTCCAACGCCTAAATTCACACCACTTCACTTGTTCAGGTATTTTTGAATTATTCACTCACTCGTTCAGTTATCTTCATACGACTATTTACTCTAGTTGTCAGAGATCTAGTTTCATCAATATTTAATGTTAATTCACTCGCACTTTCTGGTGTGTTGATTTTGCTTTACTCAATCGCTCAGTAGTCATTATCTATAATGTTTATTCACTCAATCGTTCAATTCACCTCTTGTTGCATGTTTTGACTCACTCATTCAGTTGTCTCTATATACAAGGCGTATTCACTCACTTGCTTTGCTCTTGTTCGTCCGCTCGTTCAGTGACAATTTAGTTTTCTTCACTCTTTTAGTAAAAGTCTTCTATGTGAGTCACTCGTTCAGCGAAAGTCTTACGATAGTTCACTCATTCAGTAAGTCTCATGATAGTTCACTCATTCAGTGCAAAAGTCTTCTATAATGTAAGTTCACTCACTCACTCACCACTCACTTCACCCGCTTCGATCGTTCGTTCAGTAAAAGTCTTCTATGATGTAAGTTCACTTACTCACTCACATCACTCGCTTCGCTCGTTGAGTTCGCTCGCTGTTTCAGAGAAAGTCTTTTATAATACAAGTTCACTCACTCACTCACTTCACTCGCTTCGCTCGTGAGGTTCGCTCACCCGTTCAGTAGTCTCTATGATGTAAGTTCACTCACTCACTCACATCACTCGCTTCGCTCGTGAAGTTCGATCATTCGTTCAGTAAAAGTCTCTACTCATAGCTCCCAACACTAAACAAACCACCCCCAGGACCCCTGCTGTGCCGCGAAAAGTAGTCAAAATCAATGCTCACAGCAGTACCCAACAATATCGCCCGCTGGTCCAACGTCAAAGGCCCCGAAACACGCGGGTACAAATCTCCCATACCCGCAAAACTCGCCGGGTCCATGCGCACAATGTACACACCGGTGTCGGTGAACAACTCCCTACCAATACCCACCCAGTTCCTGTCAACGCTCGCAATCACATCGCCATCCTGATTCCTCACCGGGAAGTCAAAAGATAAAAACGGCGCATCTATCTCACCAAACTGCTGGTAGTCGTCAGTCACATCGTCCTCGAGCTTGAACAAGTTGTACCTCCTGCGCCAGAGGTGCCAGCTCTGTGCACTCTCACCCAAGTTTTCAAACATGAGGTTGGACTGAGCATCATAGCCGGGCAAAAAGCACTTGATGTGCGAGTTTATGAAGGAAAATGGCCGCTTGATGGTGAGAAGAAGATCACCATACATGTTGAAGACATCTATGTCAAACGGCCGGTGCAACTTGAAGAATTGCCTTCCAAGCACCTTGAAAAGCCCCACATCCTTCTCCTCCATGTAGCCTATTTGCTGACCGTACGAGTTGGAGATCTTGTACCTGTTGGCCTGCTCAAACCCCAAAAACACATTCATCATCTCAATTTGCCTCTCAATCACCAAAGTGGGTTCCCGAAGTATCTCGTAAATTCCGTCTTCTGGCGTGATGAGCCCATTTGTGTTGGGTGGCACCTCGAAGACTGTGCGATCCAGCGCAGGTTCGCCTCGAAACTGTTCCTGGTTTGTTGAGGGCTCTGATTGGTAGTAGTAATCCTGGGCTCTGGGTTCGTTTTTCTGGTGTCTCTGTTGGTGTTGCCACTGCAATTGCTGTAATTCTTGCGGAGTCAATTCCCTTGTGACCCTAGTCTTGCGAGCATAACTCAAGTTTGTCGATGTGGACACCGCACGTGTGCCAGTGCGGGCGAGTCCCTTTTGAAGTAACTTGCGAAACATGGTATATATCAAAAAAATATTTAGCTACGCTTGAATAACGAGCGCTATCACAACTTATCAAAACTATACCACAAGTTATTACAACTAGAAACAACTTTATCACATATCATAACATCACAACATCACAACATCACAACATCACAACATCACAACATCACAACATCACAACATCACATCCAACATCACATCACATTCAACATCACATCACATCACAACATCACCACAACATCACAACTATCACACCTATCTCATCATATCTATCTCATCCAACCGTCTCATCACATCATCTCATCATGTCAGATCATCACACAAACCACGTAGAATCATACACAGATGACGTGAAAAAGACCTATGATTATGATGACAAGGACTATAGCTATAAGGAAAAAGACAAAGACAAGGAAAAAGACGACAAATACAACTACCAATACGATAACAAAGCCTACAAAGACTCAGATGATAAAAGTGATATTCTTCTCGATCCAGCCATCAAACAACTCAAGAGTTTGGGCGATGCTCACTTAACGATGGACCTTCAGGCTGCCTCGGCAGTCTCTGCTGTCGCTGCTGCTGCTGCTGCTGCCGAAACCCACCATCTTGGCCACGATGGTACCGAACAGTGCGAATTCTGTAAGCAGACATTCACCAATTCGATTGACTACAAAAACCACCGCAAATCACACAACATCAACCCCAAAAGGTACGTGTGCCGTCTCTGTGGCAAGAAGTTTAGCCAGAGCCAGAACCTTGTATACCACCAGACCACAATCCACAATGACTTGGTGGTGCCGGTGTCGGAGGCGGATCTCCATGATTTGAGGGTATTCCACTGTTCGGCGCGTGGGTGCACCAAGACCTTTCCCGATTACGAGCAGCTTGCGGACCACAAACAAAAGGAGCACGAGGTGGATCCGAGGAAGACCCCGTACAAGCGCCCCAGTGGGAAGCGCCTACACAAATGTATGCACTGCGAGAAGCTGTTTGTCAAGAACAGTGACTTGACGAGACATATTCGTATACATACGGGCGAGCGTCCCTATGTGTGTCCGAGCTGCCTGGCCAGTTTTAGCCAGAAGTATAGGCTCACCACGCATATGAGGATACACACGGGCGAGAAGCCGTTTCGATGTGACTATTGCGACCGGACGTTTGCGCGTGGCGATGCTGTCCAGAGCCATGTTTTTTTGGTGCATCGAGAGAAGACGGAGAAGGCTGTAGCCATGGCTGTTGCTCATGGCCAAGAATAATGGTTAATGGTGTGAAGGGAATAGAAATGTAAGAATAAGAATGATAAGGGGAGGAGGGGAGGAGGTGTGGGATAATAAGTGAGAGGAAGTGTGGGATAATAAGTGGGAGAAGATGTGGAAAGGATAATGATAAGATGGTAAGGAGGTGTGGGAAGAAATAATGATAAGATGGTAAAGAGATGTAGGAAGAAATGAAAGATTAAAGACGTTATGATGATCTAAGATCTAGATCAACAATCTAATAAAACATTATTGATTGATGGATCTGATACGATCGATGATGTAATCATGACCTCTGAATGATATCTGATTTAATGATATTGTCTAAGACTGACATAATAATCTATGACATAATAAATTGTTTAAGAAAACCTCAGGACTATAACTTAATATTAATAGGAATGACCAAGAGGTGGAGGAATTGGCGATGGGTACAACTGCAATCAGATAAGCCATTAACTTCTACTTTCAATCACCCACTATTTACCCTTTATCGTTAATAAAATTCATACCACCTTTAGTTTATTCTACTTTGCTCGTTCACTTACCCACTACACATCGAATTAGATAGGTTCCGGGATTATCCTTAACCGCTATTCCGAGAGGCTGGGCTGGAGGAAAATAGAGGGTGAGCTACATGCTGGGCTTCACGGAAACAATTAGTATACTAATACCATACAGGCGGTAAAATCCAGCAATTGCCTTAAACTAGATTATTCTCGGATATTTATATTAGGAGTTCAGTTTTCGGTATGAGCCCTATTGCGTACAACGAGCGGGTTTCTTTCCGTTGAATATGTAGTCGTTATGAGTTTGATTAAATATGCATGATTTAGAAGGTTCAAAGGCCAGAGCACAATGGAAAAGGCCAGAGCACAAGAACAAAGGCCAGAGCACAAGAGCAAAGGCCAGAGCACAATGGATTTATGAATTCGATGATTGAAAATACGAACGATAAAAAGGTAAATTTTACTGATCCATGAACGAAACTTTCTTGGAATTTGGCCTAATTTTAGGCGGTAATAGTCAAATGCTCAAATGGTATAGTAATAGCTTGTTAAGCGGTTACTGATCTTACATAATATGATAGCTCTGTAAAGAAGACGTTCTCGGGGGATATCTCCTAGTGGTGATCGGATTTTCGGCTTGATTCTATAAACTTGGGAATACTGTCCTTTTATAAGTTCCGCTGTCCGGTTATTTGTACCGCACGACCGTACGTGGTATAACATTCAGTTATCTCCTCGTATTTTCGATGGTTACCCGGACAAAACCTTGGAACTCACCTTCTTGCCACTGTTGTTCGTCATTGAACGTCAATCAGTTACTTAGAGCTAACTGGTTAAGGATGTACTCACATCCCACTGAATATAAGGATCCTTGTAAGGATCCTTTCCATTCCCTCCTATTGTCTTTTCTTTCCTTATCTAGTAATTTCCTCTTTTGTAATCAATAAGTTGTGATTACATAATGGATTATATAATACATTAAATTCCAACAAACTTCACTGATCAAATGTCAACTTTAGTTAAAGAATTTGCGTTGTGGAGGTCTGGCAGTACATACAAATTTAGTGGCTACAAAGTATATATTGTGAGTGAGCAAACTGAATGGGTGAATGAAATTAGAGTAAAAGACTCATGATTGAATGAATAGACTCATGGGTGAATAGACTCATGCTTGAATAAATAGAGTAGACCCATGAGTGAATGAATAGACTCATGAGTGAAAATAGAACAGGCTCAAATATCTTCCCAACAATCAGACTGCATTAATCTAAATAATTGAGTCGCTCCCACAATTAATCCAAGTGTTGTTGCTGCACGTTGAACACTTCAAAGTTCTTCCTGTAATGTTCTTTCATCATCCACTTCTATTCAAACTCCTTTTTTCGATATCTCCACTTCATAGTTAACCCCATCTATCACCACCACAGCCCATACCCTGACCCTTAACCCCACACTCAGAATACAACTCCAAAAACTAATAATTCAATGAACGCCTCTCCACATGGATCAGATAAACAGTGATTGTTCGCGCTCTTATGATGCATTTCACTTATTTTCTCAGTAGGTAGGGTGTTAGTTTAGTTTTCTTTCTTGTAATGTTTAGATATCTATATATATGTGAAGTTCAGGAAAAACCTTCTAAGACCTAAGTTCACTCACTCACTCACTCACCTCACTCGCTTCGCCCGTGAAGTTCATTCGTTCGCTCAGTTCTAGTAATACAATCAAACTTTTATAAATATACATGCTCTAACTCAACGCCTTCTTGGTCTCAACAGGCAGTGGGTTCAACCACTCCTTCATAAACTCATACACAGTAAATGTCACAGCCTGTCCAGGAGCAACTCTCATTATTCTTGGAGTAATACCCTTGTACAATGCAGCAGTACCCTCCTCCTTAACCAACTGTCTACCAATCTTCACAATGCGCACCATGCCGGACTCGTTCAGGGCATAGGTGGTCTTCTGCAATCTGGTCTTGATGGTGTCGAGAGGAGCATTAGACAAAGGACCAAGAGCACCGGAAATCAAACCAATGCAAGAAGTCTCCCAAGATGGCAATTGGTCGGTCTGGTGGTACTCCTGCAATCTCTCCTTAAGCTTCGAGTACACGGTAAAGTTCACACCCTGATTAGTAGCCTGTCTAGCAGCAGTCAACGAAACACCTCTGTACAAGGTCTTAACACCCTCCTCCTTACAGATGAGGTACGCAGCATGGGGAGCATTTCTGTACTTTGGCACATCCAAGGGGTCAGCCATGGAGTGGTGCTGGGCCTGTAATCTGATCTTGACAACCTCCATTGGGTTCACCACGAGCACGGCTTCGGTGATACCAGCACCGACACCCGCAATAAACGTGTTTCCTGTGGAAATTGAACCGTCCTGATTGTACAACAAGGATCTGTAGAATTCGTACGACGAGAAACGCAATGCCATCTTGGGCACAATACCAATCACGACGGCACCCAATCCCTTGTATAACGAAAGGAAAGCCTCCTTCTGCACAATGTTGATACCGGTTCTAACAAATCCTGGTGGTTTCTTTCCCGATTTACGATACAACTGCATGCGCACTTTGACAGTGTCCAATGGGTGGCAGCACAAGGCCTCGAACAAACCGGCAGTACCACCGGCGATCAAGTCTGTGAGTGATGTTCCTTTCTTCTTTTGCGTAGACATGACAGTTGGAAAGTTGATAAGTAAACAAAAAAATTCCTTCAGTAGGGCCTTTGCTGTTTATATACGATTTGAGATTGTGGGGCTGTATGTGGGAGGTCCGGGTGAATTTCCGGAGACAGAGCGCCAATTTTCGCAGCCGAAATTCTTTCCGTATCCCCGGGAATTTTCAATTGCGTATGAAATTTTCCCAACAACCGCGGATTACACTGGGCCATCTATCGGAGTTGTATGTGCGGCACGACGTATTTCATTGGCTGTTGATTATATTGGCTGTTGAATATGTTGGCTGTAGATTACGTTGGCATAAGTGCTTGAAGTTATTTGGACGGGTCGGTCCAAATGTGGGGTCGGAACCGTGGAAGTCGGATATACGGGGATCGATATGTGGTCAATGTAGCCAGTGATGCTGGGTTATTTAGTCTCGTGTGAAGGTCTGTTGACAGGTGTTTTACGACGATGTTCGGTGGACTTGTGATTCCCTTTGGGCCGAGGTCTTTCTCGAATTCGGCACATACTGCATACACAAACCGAATTCTGGGGTCGACTCGATGACTCAATGGGTTACAAAATGAGGAACGAATCATCGCGGGGTTATTCGATAACTACGAACGAGCGAACTTCACGAGCGAACTTCACGAGCGAAGCGAGTGAGTGAACTTACATCTTAGAAGACTTTACTGAACGAGCGAACAAACATAAGTGCTCAACTTCATGAATGAAATCTCCCACAACGAGTTAGTCCATGAAGTAAGAGGTATTGAACGAGTGAGTGAATAATAATCCTCGATAACTAAAAGGTGAACAAAGATTATATAGATACATGAGCGATTGACTGACTGACTAAACATCCATTAAAATCTAATGATGACTCAAAATTCCAGACCTAAAGGAGTGACGAGTAGTTAGAATCAGAATGATGACTGAACATGAAATTTCTGGTACATTCATCAAGTCTCGGAGGTTTCTGAGTGATACCATGGACTTCTTACTTGGTCGCGAATGCTCTTATGGATCAACATTTTCCAGTCACATACATCGAAAGATACCTGGTACAAGGTAATGATTGTTCTACCAGAATAGGTGAGAAGTATTAAAAAGAAAGAGGGGCAAATATGATTAAACACCCAATTCTGAAGAATTCGCGTTCGGTTTTCTTAATCATTTGTGCAGTCATCTTTATTTATAAAGTGAGTGAGTGAGTGAACTCACTTCACAAGCAAAGCGAGTGAAGTCAGATCATTCGTTCAGTTATCTCTGTATATGATGTGAGGTCACTCACTCACTCACTCACTCACTTCACCGTTCAGTTCGTTCGTTCAGTTATCTTTGTATATAACCTTAGTTCGCTCGTTCAGTTATCTTTGTATATAAACCTAGTTTGCGTCGTTCAGTCATCTCTGTATATAATGTAAGTTCACTCACTCACTCACTTCACTCGCTTCGCTCGTGAAGTTAGATCATTCGTTCAGTTGGTTCGCTCGTGCATTGATCTATACCAAATTATAAACCGTATTAGTATACTGCTGCGATGTCCTACGCAAAACAAACTCCAACCGGGGTATCAACTCCCGAACCGCATGACTCTGCTTTACCACCCTTTGATCAATATATCGCCAATTATCACGATCCCCAAGCGCGCGCGCTTTATCCGCACTGAAACCGCGAAGCACCACCATGGTCTGGCGTATTGCAGTGTCCGCATACAAGACCTCTTTCACTTCATTGGCAGTCAACTCGCATCCTAATAGCATTTTGCGGAAGATTCCGCTGCAGAAGTAGTAGTCGAGCGATTGGAAATTATAGCTTTGTGCCACCTCTTTAGACGAGGACAGGAATTTGTAGCTCTGCGCAATCTCTTTGTATGACGTCTGCATGAGCGGCTCGAGCATTCTCCAGCTAAAGACAATCTCGTTCATGAAGACCTTCACTCCCTTGTTCACTTCTAGGTCGTTGTTTGTGCCCCAGGGCGACGCCGGGAACAGTCTGCAACGCTCATCACACGCTAGCATGTCGGTGCTGTCGTAGCTTGACCCAGACCAGCTCGATTGGCTTCTCCAGTCTGCGCTGAGTTCTGTTGCCCAACTAAACATCCATGTAATGTAGTCCATAGTATTCATATATAGTGTACAAAAAGCCATGGCTGCGAAATCCCCAGAAAAAATATTTGGGCTTGGAAATCACAACTTGGCAAAGATAAAAGTAGACCTTAGGGGTTTTGAGGGTGGATAGGTTGGGACTTTGATCTCCAAAATCTCCCATTCATCATACCCTCAGTAAAACCGTTTAGTCTCATTCAATATCCAACCAACCTCCGTATTCAACATATCCACGAAACCTAGTGTTCCTTTGTTCCTTCTGTTGATCTCGCACCATGTTCACTCACTCGTTCAGTGAAAGTCTTCTATGATGTAGGTTCACTCACTCACTCATTCACTCACTTTACTCGTTCGTTCAGGGAAAGTCTTCTATGATGTAAGTTCACTCACTCACTCACTTCACTCGCTTTGCTCGTTCAGTTCGTTAACTCATTCAGCTCTTTTCTGCTTCTCCTTGACCTGCCACACGGTACCCCGCTTCCGGTAAATGGTCATCACTTCTTTCGGTGTACAACGGAGGCGAGTCTGTAGGATGGGCACCAACAACATTGCTTCCTCCAGCATTGCTGCTCCCCACATCTGCTGCTTTCAATTCCTTCAAACGTAAAGCTTCCTGATGAATGTCCTTCGCCTCCTTGCAAACCAGCTCATAGAGACTCTGGACTTTGTTTCCGTATGGCGTACTAGCAGCCCTGTTCAAGTATCCCCTGAAACGGTCACCATACCCACTAGAGTTCCATTTGTCCAACGATTGGTTGCGTAACTTGCCCGCAAAAGTGTCTGGTTTCTGAGTTCCAATATACTTTTCGTCAATCTGCGTCAAGAATGACTTTGCTCTCTGTGAGTAACCCTTTTCATTGTCAACTGCGAGTCCCTTATCAATTACCTTATCACTGAGATGATAACCCGAAGCGAGCAACTGCGCGAAAATCGCGTACTTTGGCTTCTCCTCCTGAGTAACCTGATCGTAGCGGTCGTCACCGGTAAACTTCACACTGTTGCTATATTGCACTTTATGATCACCATCTGCCGTATTCATTGGAGTGACTTGAGGACCCTGGATATCTTTATAGGCAGGGGCCTCATCTTTGAAGTTGCCATACTCGACACCTTCGGAACCACGCACATGAACGTGAATAACGGCTCCATCAAGCTCGGCATTGTCGAGCAATGCTGCGGTGCTCAATGCCTTGGGGGACTCAAACACAATTTCATAGGCAGTTTCCAGATCCGTGGACTTGGTGGGCTTGATGGTTTTGATCTTGCCGCAGAATGAGAAGAATTCTTCGACTTTTTGAATGCTCACTGAGCTTGGGATTCCACTAGCAGTAACTGTGGACATCTTGCTTAAATTTGAGAAAGAAGACAATAGTTTCTATTTATTTCATGCAGCCGGTTATCTTTTTGCCATCATTTGTTTCTGAAATGGCAACCAAAATCACAGCCCCGAAGTCGAGTGGTGCGATAGAAATAGGAGTAGTTCTAGAAAATGGCAAGTAGTGTTTATATGTAGTGAAATTTATTGCATTGATTGTTAAGATGCTCGAGTGGTTCTTATCTAGGGTAGTGGGAGAGCCACAGCAACTATCAAGAAATTGCTTGGAAATTGCTGAACGAACGAACTGAACGAGCGAACGAACTGAACGAGCAAAGCGAGTGAAGTTAGTGAGTGAGTGAACTTACATCATAGAATATAGAACTAAACGAATGATCTAAGTTCACTCGCTTTGCTTGTGAAGTTGGTATTGCTGTTAAAACTCCTCTAGCTCCTGTTCATACTTGATTACCTGTTGTTCATTCTGAATCTCTTTGCTTGTGAAGTTAGTGAGTGAGTGAACTTACATCATAGAATAGAGAACTGAACTAATGATCTAAATGAACTTACATTATATGTAGAGATATCTGAATGAGTAAGTGCCTGGACCTTATATACAGAGATATCTGACTAAGCGAGTGTCTGAACCTAATATATAGAGATATCTGAATGTGTGATTGAACCCATTGTTCTTATAAGGTTAAAGGATGATTTTACAATATGATTACAATCTTCTTACACTGAAATAATTGCTTCATTCGGTTGTTGAGCTCATCTTCTCTTGTATTTTCACTCACTAACTCAAAGTTCGTTAGCTCGGTCAGAAAATGTCTGAAGTATGTTGACGCACTCACTCACTTCACTCGCTTCGCTCATGAAGTTCGCTTATGAAGTTCGCTCCTGGAGTGAAACCATCCTCCCATCTTACATCCACAATTTAACTCTAATCCACATGTAATTCTATCCTCATTATCATAATGCATCCTCTACAAAAGAGACTGCCCCAAAGCACACCTGCCAATGGCACAAGCAGCACTCACGGTGTCCAACACGTGCTCCTCAGTCTCTGCCAACATAGGGTTGGTCTCCACAATGTCCAAAGAGCTTAACAATCCTGATTGCGCAATCTCCTCGGCAATGAACAAACCTTCTCTCAAGGTCAAGCCTCCCTCCACACGCGTACCTGTGGCTGGCACGAACGAAGGGTCTATGGCATCGACGTCGTAAGACATGTGCACCGGTGCACTTCTGTCTGGATTAACCTTGTCCAAGGCCATCTCAACCACCTTACCAATGCCGTATTTGTCGACGTGATACATGCTGAAGGCAGGGATGTTGTACTTTTTCAAGATGGCCTTTTCTCCCTCATCAACATCTCTCAATCCAATGTACACCAACTTGTTCGGCTTCAACACCTCAGGAACCCACGCAAACTCTGGTGGATACGTCTCCCTCTCGATGCCCATGATGAAGGAAAGCGGACATCCGTGCAAGTTTCCGCTGTCGGTCGAAGCGGGCGTGTTGATGTCAGCATGTGCATCGACCCAAATCACACACGTGGATGGGTCGTGTACCAAAGCAGCGCCAACGGTAGCCGTGCCTATGGAGTGGTCACCTCCGATGGTGATGGGCAAGGTTCCAGCAGCCAATGCATTCTTGACGGACTCGTGAATCTTTTGACAGCACTCACTCACAATAGCAGCATTTTTCACTCCGAAAGCATCTTTCTCTGTGGACTTTTGCGACTCGTATGTGGTGCCAGCCAAGGGCTCTTCGACCTTGGTCTCCCAGCCCAATGACTGGAGTTGCTTTTCGAAACCGGCGTTTAAGATGTACTCCGGACCCAACTCAACACCGGCCTTTCCCTGGCCGCCGCTGAAAGGTGCGGTGATGATGGTTGCTTTTTTGTTGGGGTGGAATTTGTATTGAGCAGACATGACAATTTGTTGATAGCCAAAGAGCCAGGGTTGCTCTCCCTTTTATAACATGGCTTCGAAGTTATCTCGAATTTGTTGCAAACATTTACAGCAGGAGAGAGAGAAAATCGGGAAACCACAGCCGAAACCCCGACCAAGTTTTCCGCGTTCTCCTGCTGATTACAGCGGAGGAGAACACTCGCATATTTGCGGGATAAGACTACAGCCTGCGGAGTCATGAGGATTCAAAGGAGCATACCCTATGGTCATCCCGTGCTGTCATTTCATTTTGCTTGGATGCAGATGGATAGCACCAAGATGATGACGTGGGACAGTGATCTACGGACTGCCGACTGACGGACTGAGCTACCCCACTGCACTACCCCACTGCACTCTCTCCTACTCCTTCCATTACCGATAGTATTGGCAAACAGTGAAAGCGGAGTGTATATAGAGGTGGAGAAGAGCGGGCTGTAATACCGAAGGAGGATGGCCCGTGTGTGAACAAACGAGCAAACGAACTGGACGAGCAAAGCGAGTGAAGTGGGTGAGTGACCTTTCATCATCTTCAGAGATAATGAACAACTTACATTATATAGAGATACTTAGTGAGTGAACTTTCACTATATATTGATACTGAACGAATGAAATGAGTGAACTCCATTACATATACCAAAACAGTCAATTGAGTGAATAAACATATATAAACACGATGTGTTGGCATCGCGTAATTCTACAGTGACATCCTCTATATTCTGTGTGTTTTCCTCGATGCGCTTGTGCGGTATTTTTTGATAAACGTGTTTTGATACTGGCCTTAGAAAGTTTTGCCCAGCCCTGAAACGTTTCGATCAACTTTGAAACGCTTGATCATTCCTGAATGTCAGCACTTTTGCATTATAAAAGATTACTTCGGTCCATAACCAGCATGACATGTCTTGAGTCCACGATCACGTCTGTTTGCCGCATTCTATGCCCTACACCCGTTTCACCCCTGTTATCTTACACCCTGAGTTTTTTGCAGTATCTTTTTTCATGTTTATTTTTCACCCAACCATAACCCACTAGTCGACCTGCACCTTGATTCCGTCATCCTGCACACTTATATCAATAACACACGTGTAATATAATTACGGCTGGCACGGTGTATCGGTATCTGGTTTTGACAGATACACACGGAAACTAGACGAACTGCAATTCAACAAGAGTAATCAATTGCTCCAATCAACTGCTCCAATCAACTGCTCCAATCAACATAGGACAAACTATTTGATCAATAGTATTATCAAGACCATCTAGACCACAAGACCCCAAACCACAAGACTATTAAGGCTTCAAGACTATCAAGGCCTCAAGATCATCTATTAGATCATCGAGATCACAAGAACATCCAGACCATAAACCACAAAACCCCAATTCACAAGACCACCCACTCCACAAGACCATCTATTAAACCTCCAATAGCATTCCTACCCATCAATACCATTAAACTGATATGAAATTCGGAAAGAGCTTCTTATCGCACCAGATCCCTGAATGGGCCGTGTTCTACATGAACTACAAGCAGCTCAAAAAGATCATTAAGCAAATCCACGAAGGAGATTCCATCGAAGTGGCCACCGCCAACTTCTTTTTCGAATTAGACAGAGACATCGAAAAGGTCGATGACTTCTATAACACCAAGTTCAACGAATACAACCGTCGCTTGGAGAAATTGGTCCATGTTTTGGGCTACAACGAAGATGACCACACTGTATCATCAAACATCGACTCTAACTACGAGCTCGACGAGATCATCAACATTCTTCTTGAGCTCCGCTCCATCATGCGTAACTTGAAGTGGTTCGGTGAATTGAACCACAAGGGTTTCACCAAGATCTTGAAGAAGTTGGACAAGAACATGGCCTACTCCAACAAGAGAAACCCCGATTTGGCCTTGTCCACCACCAACAAGCAGGACTATTTGGCCACAAGAGTAAACCCCTTGCCCTTTGCCCACGAAACAGAGTTGCTTGTGGCATTGGACGTTATCAGCGGGCTTTTGGGGGTTTTAGTCAAGGAGGATGACGACGACGACGACTTGCAGTTGCGTAGAATGAAACTGCCGGAAAGCTACGATAGTGACGACCCTGCAAAGTTTACTGTCATCATAGAGGCTGACGACGCCGGAAAATTGATGGAGGCCTTCAATAAGGAGAAGGGAGATCAAAACCGGAACCCTCACTCCATCAAACAGCTGGACTCAGTCGAAAGCCATCTTGGAAGACACACGCTCTCGGTTAAGTTCCTCCTCTCAATCCTCATCAAAGCCACGCTCGTGGACTCGCGGAAATGCATAGATACCATCATGTACCGACTCCAGGAGGTCGTAGCCGGCGACTCCAACACTCTTTTTGATTCGTCAGACATTTCTGGCCGCAACTTTTTCCACCAGATCTTTGTGAACCTCGGTAAGAAGCAGTTGGTTCAGGATGAAAGGACGCCCGGTGAGTCCAATGACTTGTCGCGGTTTATCGGCAACAAGGGCCCCGATGCTGGAGACGAAAACAACCTCACAGTGGCAGGGCTCGAATATGTCTTGGACAGCATTGAGGGTGACAACGACCTCATGGCAGCGTTGTTGGCCAGGGACAACTACGCGCGCACGCCATTGCACTACTCGGCTCAGTACGGCTTGAAAGATATTACCAAGATGATCTTGCGCTACTTGGGTCGCTGGAAGTTGATCCCTGAGCGCACGTCTGTGGACTCGGTTCTGTTCTGGGGAGATCAGGAAGGATTGACTCCGTTGCACTTGGCCATCATTGGCAACCACCCAAAGACCACGGCCAATCTTTTCGAAGCCAATAAGGGCATTCCACTCAGCTGCCCATCACTCTTGTTACTTGCAGTGAGATTGAACTCGTTGCCCATCGTTAGCTCCATCATTGACCACGCCTACGTCGATCTCGACTACACTGACATGGAACACAACATGGAGACCGCACTCTATATTGCGTGCAAGCACAACAACTACAACTTGGCCGAGTACTTGTTGGAACACGACGCCAGCACTGAGATTGGCGAGTGCATCTTTGGGTGGACCCCGATCTTTGTGGCAGCATCCGAAGGCTACAAGCAAATCGTTAAGCTCTTGCTCGAGTATGGGGCCAAGAACGATATTGTCGACGACTCGGGCTGGTTGCCTATGGAACACGCGTGTTTGCGTGGGCACTTAGAGGTAGCAGATTTGTTGCTGCCTACCGACAAGCTGGTGCTCTTGTACGATGCTTACCATCTGGAGAACAACAAGCCACGGCTTTCCACCACCAAGGTGAGTGAGTCCCTGCAAGTTTCGCCTGCTCTTAGCGAGTCCACCTCCATAGACAAGTTACCTGAGGGAGTGCTCCATGCCCCAACCGCACTTCCAGCGCAACTCCGGTCGAGCTCACCGTTGGAGATCGACGCAGAACGCCTGCACATGTACAAGCAGCTAAAAAATGGATCTATGCTGTCGTTGCGGGCAACTGCAAGCCGTACAATGTCGCCGATCTTGCGGCACCGCATCAAGAAGCAGATCCGGCCGCTCAAGTCCTTTGGTCACAGGTACCTTAACGAAGACGAATCGCTCATTTTGATCACCTTGGGCACCACGGACTTGAGGGACCAGCAGAAACCCGTCGAGCTCAGCAAGGTGTCCTTGTCCAAGACCTTCAAGAACGAATTAGACACCGCATTATCGTTGTCAGTCACTTGTATCAACAAGTTGACCAACGAGCCTGTTGAGCCACCGACGATCCTTGATCTCCCATTGGAAGACCACCACGGCCTGGCCACGGACCCGCTCTCGTTCAAGCTAACGCAAAACTTGAGCCCAGAGGATGTGTTCATCACATTTGACCTCATCCCCACGTACGGCTACACGCTCAAGAAGAAGTCGAAAAAGATCTTGGGTAGGGCCATTGCGCTCTTGAAGAATGCATACACCAAGGTGGGTCCCAACTTGCGGTCCTTGAACAATAACATTACCTTGCCCATTTTGGACTCGCTGAACATGGATATTCTTGGGACGTTGCGCTTCGAGTACTTGTGTGTGACGTCGTTCCGCCACGGCCGTATGAGTATTGAGCGCTCCAACACCTACTGGAAGCAGTTGGTGTCGACCAGGGTCATTGGCCACCGAGGATTGGGTAAGAATGACAGCGGACGGAAGTCGTTACAGTTGGGTGAAAACACTGTGGAGTCTTTCATTGCAGCGGCGTCGTTGGGTGCGTCCTATGTGGAGTTTGACGTGCAATTGACCAAGGATTATATCCCCGTTGTGTACCACGACTTTACTGTTGCCGAGTCTGGGGTGGACATTCCGATGCATGCAATGACCGCGGAGCAGTTCCTCAGTTTGAACGAGCATGACAAGAAGAAGGGGGACAAGACCAAGAAGTACGCTGTGGATGACCATGCGGTCAAAGATTACGGAAGGCTGCGCTCAATGAGCTCTTTCTCCTCGACCCCTAACTTCCGGCAACAGAGGGACAAATTCACCACGCAACTCACGAGCGCCGCTGAGATGACCGAGCACGTTGATGACGATGTGTTGGAGCGCGAGCTCAAGTCGCAGTTCAACAGCAGAATGAAGTTGACCAAGACCTGGAAAGACAAGGGCTTCAAGGGGAATGCGCGTGGGTTCTCGGTGGCATCGAACTTTGTGACGCTTAAGGAGCTTTTCAAGAAGTTACCCAACTCGGTGGGTTTCAACATTGAGTTGAAGTATCCCATGTTGGACGAGGCCGAACAGGAGTCCATGGGGGAGATAGCTATTGATTTGAACTTCTACGTGGATACCATCTTGAAAGTGGTCTACGACGAGAACACCACGGGGAGAGACATCATTTTGCTGTCGTTCCACCCGGACGTTTGTCTTTTGCTCTCGTTGAAACAGCCAACGATGCCCATTTTGTTTTTAACTGAGTCTGGAACGGCTTATATGGCGGATATCAGAGCACTGTCGTTGCAGAATGCCATCAGGTTTGCCAAAAAGTGGAACTTGTTGGGGATTGTGAGTGCGGCAGGTGCGCTAGTGAAAACCCCACGCTTGGCACAGGTTGTGAAGTCTCTGGGGCTTGTGTGTGTCACTTACGGGACTGAGAACAACGACCCCGAGCTTGCAAAGATACAGATGAGAGCAGGTGTGGATGCTGTCATTGCGGATTCGGTTTTAGCAGTGAGAGAGGGTTTACGGAATGACCTGGAGAACTTGAAGATGTTGGAAGATGCTTTGAGTGATTAGATGGGATTGAGTAGTTTATTAGAATGTAAGGTAGTCGTATGATTATAAATTGGGTGGATGGAATATGAAAGGGGATAGAGTAGGTTTGAGATTCAATTGGAACTGATAAAATAGAGTGAGTTTGAGATTCAATTGGAACTGACCAAATAGAGTGGGTTTGATGCTCATGATGATTGAAATAACGTTTACTTTTCTATATGCTTTTATTTCATCTGTGTATAGCACGGGGTATTGATTCGCCTACTTGTCTCTTCTAATATGACAAACAGAACGGGCAAAGTAAGGAGTAAACATTACGAGAGAATTGAACCTCATATTGAAAAACTTTACGAACCAATATCAAATTTCAAAAAGATCACTATTGATACTGGAATGCCTTCAATATCTAAAAACTCTCTACCAGCTTTTATATCATAGTATGCCTCACCTTACTTTCTATATCCCCCACCTTTACTCTATATCCCACCTCACTCTATATCCCCCACAAATATCCCACCTTTACTCTATCCCCCACCTCACTCTCCACTATCCTACAACCTTTTCTGTGGAGAAAAAAAGATCACAACGTTCATGTCTGAATTCATTAAGCCTAAAAGCAAAGAACCAAAGGGACAATTTCCCCCAGGTACCCTTTCTCAATCCAATTCCGGAATCCATGCAGTGCACGTTGATGCAGCCAGGGAAATGACAAAGCTTCATACACGTGGCCGCTTTCCCACCACAAGACCTCCCGTGGCAATGGGTGCCCCTCCTGCTGAGGCCAGCTCGTTCCCAAGGGCCCCTAGTGTGAAATCCGCTCCAAAACATCCCCAAACAAAGGTATGTGTTCCAGCAAGAGGCCTGACATCATGTACCAATCCTCAGTGTGCTCATTGTGGAGGTGTTATAATACCCTCACCCGCACTGCTGTTCCCCGTAAAGGACGAGCCGCTGATCACCGTTAACAACTGGAGTATATACACACTGAAGAAGCCCATCTTGAACTCGTCTGAATTGGACCATTTGGCCGAAACAAGATTCGACTTTCCGTTGCCGGAGATGATTTTCGGCAACAACGTAGTTCGCTTGGTCAATGATAGTACGGGACAAAAAATTGAGTTCAATGCCTTGGATGCTTTGGACTCGCTCGATTCTGACTGCAAGTTCAAGGTCAGCTACCATAAAGAATGGTTGGACTCACGCCGCGCAAAGAAGGAGCAGTCCGAGGAACAGAAACGACTGGCGGACAAGCTGAAAGATATTGGGCTGCTCACAGAAAATTTGGACGTGATGAAGCCATATGACTGGACATACTCACCAAACTACAAGGGTACGTGCACTGTGGATTTTGTTCCGACTTCGGAGACTATTCCCATTGCAAAGTTGCTCCAGCCAGACCCCATTTTGTTTTATGACGAATCGATTCTTTTTGAGGATGAACTCGGTGACAACGGCATAGCGATGTTCTCGACCAAGATTCGGGTTATGCCACTGGTTCTCTTACTTCTTTGTCGTTTTTTCTTGCGCATTGACAACGTTATCTTCCGCATTCGTGACACGCGAATTTTTATCGATTTCACCACGAACCAGGTGTTGAGGGAGTATAAGGAGCAAGAGCTTGGGTATGATGAGCTCTTGAAGAAGTGTGTTGGGAAGACGGATCCCAAGGGTTTGTTTAGGGATCCCCAATGGGTAAGTCAGAATATACCCGTGATTAACGTTCTTGTTGAAGAGGGTAAATTGAGAAGGGAGGATAGGGAGGTTGAGTGAAGGATGAATGAAGGATGAATGAAGGATGAATGAAGGATGAATATAAATGGATGAAGGATGAATGAAGGATTAATATAAATGGATGAATGAAAGGATGAATATAACAGGATTAAAAGAATGTGGTACGAAAGATGTCAGAAAGAATGTTAAGATGTGAAAGGATGTTAAGACATGATATGACCGAAACGAATATTCAAACAATGAGACGCGGATATGGATCACTTGGAATTGGTATTGAAGAGTTCAAGATTTTTGAAGACATTCAAATGTAGGAAGGTATTGGGAAGACTGCAAAACCATTATCGAGAAAATAACAGTTT
The DNA here is from genome assembly GCA_030674215.1 of Kodamaea nitidulidarum. Classification (NCBI taxonomy): domain Eukaryota; kingdom Fungi; phylum Ascomycota; class Pichiomycetes; order Serinales; family Debaryomycetaceae; genus Kodamaea; species Kodamaea nitidulidarum. Next base: position 38,068 of record JAJLWI010000007.1, on the reverse strand, counting down.
TTATTTGGGGACGTAAATGTAAAGAACGTAGTATAAGTGCCAGTGGGAACTATATCAGGCTGAATTTCCACCACTAGATAACCTTTCACCACTAGATAACCCTCCACCACTAGATACAACAATTCATGCTTCGTTCACTCACTGCCTATTTTCTTTTCATCCAACACTATTCTGCAGGACTTCAAATTTTTCGTGAAAAATAGAATCCATGTTTACCAGAGTCTGCAGAAGTAGCGTAGGACGACTCGGGAGGAGAAGTTTGCACGAAGTGCCAGCTTTGAAGCACCACGAATCGTTCTCCAAGTCCGGTATCAGTGGCCTCTACAGCCCAGAACAGTACAAGACTATATGGACCGACTACCAGAAGTACTTGACCTTACAATTGACCCTTCTCACGAACGGCACAGAGAATGAGTTGAGGACACCATACCAGATCTTGCTCAAGACCGCGAAACAAACGACCGAGCAACATGTGTTTCACTACGCATCTCAGGCACACAACAACCACTTTGTCATGGAACAGTATGCTGACAAGGCTGTTGCGCAGAAGACAGCGCCTCTGAGGATGTTGCTTGAGAAGTTGGCCACTTTGGACATTCCGGATGTTGAGTCCCTTAGAGAGGACATGTTGTTGCTTGCCGATTCCAGCTTTGGCCAGGGGTGGGTCTTTCTTGTCGAAGATGCTAACAAGGCTTTGCAAATCATCAGATGCAACAATGATGGTACACCATACTACTACGGTAAGAACCAGGCTCTTGACATGAACGGAGGTGTTGATGAGGCCTCGTTTGAATACTTGAACGAGTTGAAGGCTATGAGCTCGAGCAAAACCAAGGACTGGACCTTGCCTATCCTCGGTATCAACTGTTGGGATATTGCCTACTTGAAGGATTACGGTGTGAACGGTAAGGCTGACTATTTGTCCAACATGTGGGAATGCATCAACTGGGATGTGGTGAATAAGAGAGTGTTCCAGGTGTAGTCTTGTATATATGAATGAAGAATAATTTCACGAGCGAAGCGAGTGAAGTGAGTAAGTGAGTGAGAGTGAGTGAGTGAGTGAGTGGGTTTAGTAGTTTTGCATAGTGAGTGAATTACATAATATACAGAGATAACTGAACGAGCGAGCGAACTGAAAGAGCGAAGCGATTGAAGTGAGTGAGTGAGTGAACTACATTATATGGAGATATCTAATTGAGTGGTTGTGTGAGTGAACTTACACTATATACCTGATTGAGTGCACTTACATTATATAGATACCTGATTGAGTGAGTGAATAATATAAAGAGCTAACTGATTGAGTGAATGAATAATATAAAGAGCTAACTGATTGAGTGAATGAATAATATAAAGAGCTAACTGAATGACTAACTTGATAAAAAACACGATTATAAACATAACTGTAAGTATGCCCTGTATTAGTCTAGCTACTCCTTGTATTAGTCTAACTATTCCCTTTTTACTCTCACTAAACTCCTAACCTTTCCGCAATGTTCTGCGTCGACTCAAATATTTCAAAGATGTCCCTATTGTCGTACCAGTTTATAGGTAAATTCGCAATTAGTAGAATTATGAGCTCGCACATCCTTACCAAGTCTGGATCTGGAGACTCTTCTACGAACTTTTCAGTGTCGAGATCTTTCAACACAAGCAACTTTTCCTTCAATGTTGCTAATACAGTGGGCAAATCGTTTTCCACAGAATCCTGCCGGGGAGTACTTACGAGCTCAATCAATTGAAAAACTTTGCCTTCCTCAAACAAGTACAGCTTTTTGAGTGTTTCGTAAAGGCACTCTTCATGTGCGCTTTTAAACTCATTTTGTATATGTATACTCCTGAGAATCGGGATTATGGACAGGATAGTATCCAATACTTGGTTTTTAACCTGTGTATGTTTATTGTAGAACTGGAGACTTTCTTCAGCATATTGAATGGGAGGTTGGTCCAGAGGTTCCTCAAGACTTTTGAGGTAAACAAGCTTGTTGATTTTTTCTCTCAACTCTGTGTAGAGACGGTAGTGTTCAATTTCCAATATCTCAATCTCTTCCCTATTGTTTACATTAATGGTTTGATCAGGCATATTCTAAGGTTTTCTTCAAAAAGATGGTGAAATTCAAGAAATAATACCAGCACTTTTTGCTTCGTCACATAGAAGTAAAATGACAATTGCAGAATATATACCCATACTACTGTTATCTAACACATAATCATCAAGAAAGCCGTCAAACTTTGTCGAAAGCATGACGACTTGACGAAATTAAATTTCTATTACTCTTAATCTTCGTTTTTATAAATTAGTTCGGGAACTATGTCCAATTCCACGCTTCTTAAAAGGAAGCTACTCCTTGTGGCGTCCACGGGCAAGTTTGCCGACTTTGCACCTGAACAATTGCAGAAGTACAAGGATGAGCTCAATATCTTTCTTTCCCTGGCACCAGCAGTCACTGGTATCGAGCTTTACTCGCTCATTGAGTTGCAATTCTACTTGAGCATATTGACCAACGACGACATCGCTGCAGGCAAAGCACTTGCGAGGATATTGGACAAGTTCGAGCTGAACAAAAAGTCTCAAAGGATAAAGCTTTTACAAAGCATATATTATGAGGCTACAGGTGAGGTTGAGAAGGCCAAGGAGTTGTTAACTAACAATCCGGATGAGGTGGTTTTATCAAAGAGATTGGTGACTTTTAGTAGGAAGGAAGGCGACAATACGGCCTACATCAACAACTTGATATTCTACTTGGGCATGCAACCAGGAGATTTATCAACGTGGGCGGAACTTGGTGACGAGTACTTCAAGATCGGTCATTACGACGAGGCCATATTTTGTTACAAAGAGATATTGCTTCAGGAACCATTAGCCTACCACTGGTTTTACAAAATTGGGTTGTCGCATTATTATCGGTACCTTCAGATGCTGAATGTTTCATCCACCAAGAAGGACGTTTTGTTGGAGGCATTGGTCCAGGCAAGAAACAATTTCCTTCGTTGTATCGAGCTTTGCGAGAACCACAAGAGCTGGCTCGGAATCAACATCTTGACGAAGATCGCTATCAACGATAAGCTGCCAGCGGCAAAAGAGTTTAATAGCCAAAACGAGAAACTAGCAAAGAAATCGGAGGAGATGATTACGAAGCTCAAGATCAATGTCGATTTAAAATAGCCAAGGAATAGGATAAAGTGAATGAGTGGAGATTTCAGACGTAACATAATATATAGTAGTGTATCGAACGAACTTCACGAGCGTAGCGAGTGAAGTGAGTGAGTGGGCGAACCACATTAATCGTTTATAATGTGGTGTCTTTTTTCGCTCAATGTAAGGGACCATAGTTGACAAATGGGTGTACAGTGAATATGTCAAGAGATTTTAGTAATGCATATACAGTCAATATGTCAAGGGACCTTAGTAATGCATATACAGTCAATATGTCAAGGGACCTTAGTAATGCATATACAGTCAATATGTCAAGGGACCTTAGTCGAACTATTCAATGTGTAATCAGTCATGTCAACGGACCTTATGAATCAATCAATGCGTGTACATGCCAAAAAATTTGTAAATGATTACAGACCTTGAATATTTCTTTCAGCCAATTACTCGGAGCTAACAGCTCAATGTTTGTTGGTCAACTACAACACTCATCAAAAGCGTATATTTAAATAGCATAACCTATACAACTGACGGACTGATTTTGTATGTCAGACAGTCATCTCTCATGAACCATTGTGCTTACTTAGAGCACTCACAGCTGGAGCAGGAGCCAGAGCTGCAAGAAGCACACTTGCACTCGGAACCGCACTTGCAACCTTCTTTGGAGTAGTTAATTGGGGAAATCATTGTTTTTGTTAATTGTGTGGAGCGAGAAGTCGGAGATCGGCTGTATTTATACGGCGTGCGGCAATTTTGCGGGCGGCAAAATTGCCTCCAAAAAAGAAAAAGTGAGAAACTTTTGCGGAACTTGCCGTAAGCGGCAGCGAATGACGGCATTAAGCATCAGTTCATGATAAACCTTACAGTTGCGCTTGAGATTATCAGTTGTTGAAACAGCTGGAACCTACATTTTAGATGAATTTTAGGCAGAATGACGTCTATCACTTCTTTTTAGGCGTTCTAGATGCTGAAGATTGCTACACGTGATGCTGACAGTAGTGCAGCCGTACAAGTATGGAATGAGGTTCAGCTAGTTGATTTTGTACTAGGTGTCTAGTTACTACAATGTTCGATTTCCGGAGATGTGAAAATCCACTCATTTTGTACCCACCAACTTTATTGACTCTCATCATTCTATGAAATATATTTCATGAATGTGGACTAGACTGGTTAGTCTGATCATATAGATAAGTTCATACCATTTTTGTTCTTGGACGAGGGAGATGTTGCTTTGACTCTCGCGAATCAAAAATGCCAGATGAGAAGAAGTCCTCAAATTCCTTAAATTCATTCTTTATGACATCCGTAAGACCTCCTCATTCTCTGCTCACGCTTTTAAATCAATCATCACTTCGTGGTGAATGATCCAGGAAATAATGCTAATCAATCGTTATCAGAATCGCCCATAGGGTCATCACCACTTTTGCACTTCTCAAAGATCAAAACAATCTGCTTGGCCTACCTTATTATAAACGCCATGGAATTTTTATTTCTACCTGACATCTTCACTATTTCTTATATGCTCTATTAAAATTCACCCTTGACATTCAAGTCATCACTAGCCAAAACCGAGTCCAAAATACCCGACGCAGCAGCAACAAGACCCAAGAATGGTCTCGATGGGTCCAAGACCTTGGACAAATACTCGGGGTGGTACTGAGTTCCAACGTAGAACTTGTGGCCCTTTAACTCCAAAACCTCCATTCTCTTTTCAGTTTCGTCCTTACCAATGAACTTCAAGCCCTTAGCCTCGATTTGGTCAATAAGTGCAGGGTTAACCTCATATCTGTGTCTGTGTCTCTCCAAAACGTCTTGCGAGCCACCGTACAACTTTCTCAAAGTCGACCACTCGGAGTCATGCACGAATTTGGTGGTGTGAATACCCAATCTCATAGTACCACCCAACTTAACCTGGTCCACGTCAGGCATGTACACAACAGAGGCGGTCTCCTCGCTGTGCTCAGGGTCAAACTCCATGGAAGTGGAGCCTTCAATACCTAAGATGTTTCTGACAAACTCAATGACAGCGATCTGCAAACCCAAGCAAACACCCAAGTATGGAACATCGTTCTCTCTAGCATACTTGGCAGCAGCAACCATACCCTCGATACCACGAGATCCAAAACCACCTGGGACCAAGATACCGTTGGCCTGGCACACGTAGTGCCATGCCTTGTGGTACTGAGACAAGTTCTCGCTCTTAGTGGTCTCTTCCAAGTCCGAAGACTCAACCCACTCGATCTTCAATCTCCTGTGGCATCTCATGGATGCGTGCTCCAAAGCCTTGATGACTGACAAGTACGAGTCCTTCAAATTTGTGTACTTACCAACCAATGCAATGGTGACGGTCTCGTAAGACTTGTCGTGGTCACTGGTCAACATCTTCCACTTGGTCAACAACTTGTCACCCTTGGTGATGGCCTCTGGAGACAATCCGGAAATATTCAACTTTCTTTTCAAGAAGTCCATCTGGCCTTGTTCCTTCAACAACAATGGGACGTGGTAGGTGGAGTTAACATCGTACACATTGATGACCTGATCTGGGCCAACATGGCAGAACATACCAATCTTTTCGATGGTGGCTGGCTCCAACTTCTCCTGACATCTGCATGCAATCATGTCTGGCATCAAACCAAGCGATCTCAAGTCCTTAATAGCAGCCTGGGTTGGCTTGGTCTTTTGCTCACCATGAATAACTGGCACCAAGGAGACGTGAATCAACGCAAAGTTCTCAGGACCAACTCTGAACTGGAATTGTCTCAAGGCTTCAACAAAAGGTGCACTCTCGATATCACCAACAGTACCACCCAATTCGATGATACAGACTTCAGGCTCCAAGCCGGTGTTGTCAACGGGGATTCTAGCCACACGTTCTATCCAGTCCTGGATGGCACCAGTCACATGGGGAACCACCTGAACTGTCTTACCCAAGTAGTCACCGTTTCTTTCACGTTCGATGACGTGAGAGTAGATTTTACCTGTGGTAATGTTGTGGTTCTTAGTCAAGGTGATGTTCAAGTAACGCTCGTAGTTACCCAAATCCAAGTCGACCTCACCACCATCATTCAAGACAAAGCACTCACCATGCTCCAATGGAGACATGGTACCCGCGTCGATGTTCATGTATGGGTCGATCTTGATGGAAGTAACTCTCAAGCCCAAAGTCTTGAAAAGTAACCCAGTTGAGGAGGCCAAGACTCCCTTACCGATACCAGAGATGACACCACCGGAAACGACAACGTACTTCATATTTGCTTTTGCTTATGTGGTAGTATATCTGTAGAGAAAAGAGAGATCTAAGGTTGCCCTCTTAAATGACTATATTTAAGCGGGAAGAGGGGACAAATAAAAGCAGGCATCGCACGTCCTTTTATACTTTTTTTTTTGCAGCATTTTTTTTTCCCATTAAACTCATCTCGCCAAAAGAAATTGTAACTGTTATTGTGCCATTTGCGGTTACTGAGGAGGTTGACAGGACAAGAATTTTATGGAGTATGATTAAATTGGGGAACTGAATGAGCGAATGAACTGAGTGAGTGAATAATCTTTATGTACACAGATAACTGAACGAGCGAATGAACTGAATGAGCGAAGCGAGTGAAGTGGGTGAGTGAGTGAACATACATTATAGAGATGACAGAACATACATTATAGAGATGACAGAACATACATTATAGAGATGACAGAACATACATTATAGAGATGACAGAACATACATTATAGAGATAGGTGAACGAGCAAAATGGAGTTGATCCACCTCTCGCTTACCTACTACAACATCCATATCACCCAATGGGGTCAGATAGTACACACCTGAATTGGTTATCTCTCCAAATCGAGATTGTTCACTCACCCACTCACACCCTCACTTCATTCCCTCACTGAACGAGTGGAGCGAGTTCAGTTAGATCTCAGTGTACAGCAGTACAGACCTTATACATTGTACGCCTCAATCCAACTCCAATTTCTATGTCAGCTGTTGTATACACCTTAGGCTTTAATATGAAGCGAAGGTACCTTAACGGCTCGTATGATGTATGCCTGAAATAGCCTCCCTCTCCAGGAAAGCACATTCGGGGCAAAACTACAGCGATTGAATAGTTTGTATTAACTCACGGAGAAAATATGAAGAAGCCCTTCTTCTCACTCAGAGAATACAAAGAAGCCCCTCTTCTCACTCAAAGGGAAGAATATATCCTTCCGTCTCACAAAGATCATATAGAGTCCAGCTTTATAGATCGGATGACTAGCGGGAATCGCCAATTGTGCGTGTTTCAGTAGGAACTCTCTAGTTATCTGGCCACTAAAGCACCTTTCACCTCTTATCTGCCCACTAAACCATCTTTCACCTCCTATCTACTAAATTATCTTCACACCTCCTATCTCTCCATCGTCATTGATCAAAAGCTGTGCCCGTCCTTGCTTCACCAAAATGTCCTTGATCACCTTAATTAACAACGGTTCCCCCATGTTTTTCAAAGATTCTGGCATGCCACTGTCTTCCCCATTCGTCAACTCGTAGATTGTGAGGATTGTGCCTGTCTGGCCTGTGTTTTTGACGTAATCATACAAGAGCTCAGCCCATTCCGTCGGGGTTCTCCAGTACACGAACAATCCGCTGGTGTGCGACTTTGGGTTTATGTACTCTGCTTTCTTTTCCTTGGTGATGAGGTGGTTTATGATCAATGATCTAAACTCATTGTTCACGGTTCTCCCGATGCTTTTGTTGTGGAATAGGGCTGGTATCGACTCAACGTCGCGTACAGTTTGCGAATGTTTTGGCAAACCCTCGGGGGTGATCATAGTCACGGCGTAATGTTCGCAGAAGTCCAAGATAATCTGACACCATTGATCAAGTTGGTGCTGTAGGATTGTTGCATTCGGTTGTTTTGTATATAGTGGGGGGAACAGGTAGATCTTGGGGTACTCAAAGTCGGTCATGAAAAAAGTGATTTAATAACTTCACGAGCGAAGCGAGTGAAGTTGTGAGTAATTTTATAGAGTGAACAGTGAAGTTGGATGTGTGAGTGTGAATGAGTGAATGAGTGAATGATGATGTTTGAGTGAACGAGTGTGATTGTGATGTTTGAGTGAACGAGTGTGGTTGTGATGTTTATAACTTATGTAGTCTTATATACTAACAAGATCACATCTACCATCACCTTCTGAATCCTTCTCACCCTACATCCAACCCATTCCTACAACCTCCAATTCGTTTTTGTTTATTCTAAGCGATATTAATTCTTATGATACAAGAAGATATTGCGTATATCACATATATGCATTTTTCATAAAAACCAACATAACTTAAGCCTCAGCCATGTCTCTCAAACGTCTGATGGTAGATCTGACAGTGGCAGCAGCGGCAGTGGAAACAGTGTAAGCACCACCGGCAACAGTCTTGCGGCAGGACTTACAGTTCCAGATACCGGCAGCACCTCTCTGGACGGTTCTCTTACCACAGAAAGAGCAGTCGTACTTGGCGTGCTGCTGGACTTCCAACTTCTTGGTCTGTCTTCTCAAAGAAGAACCATATCTGACACCGAACTTACCAGTGATACCAACCTTCTTAGTTCTCTTAGTCCTGGATATGTTAGTATTAAATCGATGGTTGGGCGAGCGACCTAGTTCTGGTCAAATTTATCGTGGTCGTTTTCTAGTCGATTAGATGTGATGTCGATGGTCACATTGCCCCGTTTCATAGCTTCACTTACATTGTTGATTATTGTCTGTGTTAAGAGTAGAACAGGAATATAAAATTTTGCAAAAAAAATTTCACTACCTCCAACCCGGAGGGCGGTGCGAGGGGTCGATGAGGCCGGTTCTGCATACAGGCGAAAAGTGCACGACTAAAAAAAAGTACGCATGTCACGTGAAATTGATCATGCTTTAGATTTTGAGGAAAAGCAAAAGTTTGTGTCATGTGATAGGGGTTGAGCCCTAATGATATGACAGAGGAGGAAGTGGGAGAAGAGAAAAGACAGTGGGAGAAGCAAAGTAAGAGAATAATAGGAGAATGATTAGCAAGAACTTATATTGTACAACCGGGTATATCTGAGATTGTAAAACTAAATGAGTGAGTGAGTGAACAGTATATATAGACTACTTTGAAATTATATTCACATTCACTTCAACCCGAAAACACCCACCACATTCTTTAAGTTCACTTTCCCATTTAATGTAATCACTCAATCACTTCACTCGCTTGCCTGTTCAATGGGAAAGGATAAACCCACTTAGTCTAATCATGTTTGGTCGAATTTTGTGTATTCTGATCATTTTTGGCAATTATTTCGCAGCAATTTGATTTCATTGCGAATACATTCTTTAGTGAAATATAAACTTATCAATTACAAAACCCAACTAAATAACCGATAAAAAATCGTTACTTAATAAACGACTTTGTATCTTAGTCTACCATTGGACCTATACTGCTGTATGAACTCTTGTACATTCGATTCCATTTTTCCGTTCGTCATTTCATATTGTTTAAACCACCCTTTACTTACTCATACGATGTATTCCGATATATAAACTCATGAGGTGCCTATGCGGTGGAGAGAAGAGACCAGGTCAGGCATCTCGCCAGAAGAAAAATATATCTTTGGCGAGCTCTGGTATAGTATTTCTTCCTGATCACCCAAAAACTTAACTCTCAGCTTGTTCGACTTTGACAACTTTTTGTAACCCGCATTGAATTGCATACGGGGTCTGTTGTCACGTCTGCAAATCTTCTTGTGAATTCGCACTTGTCCAACTCCGTGCACATTTGGGGCCCGTTCCAGGAATTAGACCTTTTGTATGGCATTCACTTCACCCACTCAGTTCACTCATTCAGTAACCTCTACAATGTTTGTTAAGTCACTCAGCTCGCTCATTCATCTCTACAATGTACACACCTTCACTTTGCAAATTCTTGGTTTGCATCTCACGAAGTCCTCCGCCCCATACACAGTAGTCAAGATGAACACTAGAGCCGTAAAAATTTGCATAAATATGAATCTACCTATCGAATTGATCAATATGATTGTGTCATTTGATAAGCCGTCATTGAGTAAATTGGCCATTTTCATACCTTTTGTCAACCTACCTGTTGCAAAACATCATACCCTTTCACCTGTTGGCATTTTTATTTATCATGCCCTTTCAACATAACTGCTGGCCATTTCAACATAACTGCTGGCCATTTCAACCTACCTGCTGGCCATTTCAACCTACCTGCTGGCCATTTCAACCTACCTGCTGGTCATTTTTCATTATACCCCTTCAACCTGTTGACCTTTTCTTCATACCCTTTCAACCTACCTGTTGACCAATTCATCATGCCATTTCTCAATCTACCTGTTGCCAATATAGCATCACCCTTCACCAACCATAGATTTTCCCATTCATATTGAGCTGACCTTAACCTACTTCTTATCACCCTATGGGTTCAGCACGGTTAATCATGATTCCTGTGCACCTTTCTCCCCTTATCCTCACTCCCTCCTGGGAAAAAGAGCACCGTCCGCCATCTCCAAGTCATCATCGTAGTCGTCGTCAATAACGGGAATGCCCTGCACTTCATTTGGGAAAACCGCGGGTTGTCTTAGCTGGGGCGCATTTTGCGGGTTCACAAACTGGCCTTGGGCAGGCTGCTCGGGTCGTGCGTTGTCATCGTCAATGTTCGCCAAACGCTCATTGTAGCGCTGACGGATCAAGCGCTGGATATACTCTCTCATATCAACCGGATTCATGTTGCCTTCACCTAACTCGCGGAAGATCTCACGGTTGACGAAGTCCACCTGCTGGTTCTGCACATTCTGCTGCTGGACAAGGCCAAGCCCTGGCCCCGGCCAGATGCCCATCTCTGGATGCACAGGCTGGAAATCGGGCTCCTGCGGATCCGGCCTCGCAAGTACCTGCTGGTCGGCATCGTTGCCGACGTTGACCAAACGCCTGCGCCTCTCGAGCAACACCTGTATGTCGCCCTGGTCTATCTGGTAAGTGCGTTCATCCATCATCTGGGTCAAGTGTGCGCGCAACTGGTTGACGCCGTGACCCAGGAACACACAAAACAAGTTGCGCTGGTTCTCGTTGAAGTCTGGGGGCGGCTCGCGGCAGAAGCGTGTGATCTCCCTACGTAAAAAGGAGGTGATACCTGTCAACGACAAATGGGTCAACTTAGGGCAGCTCTTGAGCAACATGTAGATGGGCCCCACAGTCAAGTTTGTGCAGTACAGCAAGTGCACGCGCTCCAAGCAGTCCTGCTCACCACGGCGTCTCACCAACTCCAAGATGCCGCTGTCGGTGATCAAGCTGCACTTGACCATACCAATTCTGCGCAACTTGGGCAAGCTGGCCAACTCGACGAGCGTCCAGTCTGTGAGCTGTGTGCAGCAGGCCAAGTCGATGTATTGGATGCGGTGGCACAGTCTCACCAAGGAGGCCACACCAAAATCGGTGATGAGGCCACAGTGCCCCATGTGGATGTAATGCAAAGAGCGACCAAGTTGGCTCAAGGCGCGGAGAGAGCCGTCGGTGATCTGCATGCACTTCAGAAACACCACATTCCTCAACTTGGGTGCGCACACGACGAGCTTCTCTACCAACCTATCTGTGATGGCGTTGCCGCCGGTGATGTCAATGATACGGAGCTTCTCCAAATAAGGCTCGTTGGGCAAGAGCTCGAACAACAGGTCAGTGACGCCCGCGGCATTGCTGATGCGGAACTCGCGCAACTGAGCAAAGTCCAAGAAGATGTGCTTAAGGTACTTGTCGGTGACGTTGGGGCAGTAGTGCAAGTCGATCTCCACGAGCGAGCGACAGCTCTCGTGCATCTGCTTGATGCTGGCATCGGTGATGTTGTCGCTGTTGTTGAACTTGACGCGCTTGAGCATGGGACACGACCGGAGCAAGTTAATGACGGCGGCCTCCAGCACGTTGCCGCATGTTGGTGCATACATTCCTTGGAGCCTCGTGCAGTGGATGGCCAACGCGTTCATAATATCGTCGTGTACGTCGGTGACGCCTGTGAGGTCAATCAGCTGTAAGCGCTCGCAGTTCTGGAGCACGCGCGCAATGGGTCCTCGCGTCAATTTGGTGCAGTTGACCAAGGTTAAGCGCTCCAACTTGGGGCACCCCACGAAGAGCGAGAGAAGGTCGTCATCCACCATCTTGGTCATGAAGGACAAGTTCAAGCGCTTGATGAAGAGGCGGTAGTTCCAAAAGGTCGACTCCTGGGGCCGTTCCATGATGTGCTTGATTTTCAAGTACAGCGAGTGGTTTTGCATATTGGGGCGGAACCAGAGGATCTCCACAATCAAGTCCGCAATTTCCTTGCACACTGTCAAGAGCACAAAGAGATGTTTGCGCTGCAAGAACTGGAAGATTTGGAGCAAGATCTCGGGTGGCAAACGCAAGAGCGAGTTTCTTTCGTGTGTTTGCTCTAGCGGCCGTGTTTGCAGCATGTGGTGCAGTTCAGATATGATGGATCTGCGCATCTCACGGTAACCTGCTTGGTCCGTGTCCATCGAGAACTCGGGTTCCATGTCGTAGTATCGTGGGTGTACGTTTCTTATGCGACGATTTTGGACTCTTTCGAGATGATCGGGGGGATAAGTTGGTTGGTAGGGTGTTTCCTGGAGGTATCCCTGTGGGTTTTGAGTAGATTCAGGGTAGCCCAGAGAATTTTGGGTTGTTTGAATGTTGGCCTGAGGGTTTTGAGTAGTATGAATATAGCCATGGTTTTGGGTCGTTTGGAGGTACCCCTGAGGGTTTTCAGTTTGATGATTGTGTATATTTTGGGTTTGATTTTGGGTGTTGTGGTTCTGGTTCTGACCCTGGTTCTGGCCTTGATTGTACTGACCCTGACTCAGATCGTATCTATTAGCCTGATCGTTCTCAGTTCTGGCCATATTCTGGTCATATACTCTGTTGGACGGGTATTGTGAGTTCCTTTGTGATGTGCTGTCCATAATGGTGCAGCGTTGCTGGTTATTATACGTCTGTATCCTGTTGACGTGTGTTGGAATTTAGTTTACAAAAATTGGTAAGCGCTAGGAGTGTATAAAGAAAGTAAAATATGGAAGAAAGCAGTAAAGTATGGGAAGAAAAGTATGGGAGAGTATGAGAAGAAAGTATGGGAGAGTATGAGAAGAAAGTATAGGTGAGTGTGTGAAAGTACAAACTAGAGTCAGCTAGTATGAGAACCTACAATCAGTAGATATGATTATATATAAGCATCAGTTAAAATAGACAAATATCACAAAAATTAATATTTATTGGATTCTATACATTTCTATTCTTTTTATCACTTCTCAATATGGACCTCAACATCTACATACACGCGTTTTCAATGGCTGTGCGACAGCAGAATCCCGCACAGCTCCGCTATTGCATCACCATCATGCCCGGAACAGATGGCCCCATGAGAGCAGCTTTTCCAACGCCCAGTGACTTTGATCTCTATCAGGTCCCCGAAAAGTTCCAGCCGGTCCTCCAGTCACACTTGCGGTTGATGAAGGCAATACACGTGGAGAAGAGTCTCGAAACATCGTTCACCGAGTTGAACACCATGGTCAATCACTTGATTCGCGCGGGAGACGCGCACACTAACTGGATCAACGAGCCGTTGATAAACCTGATTAATGAGCTCATTGCAATGTACAAGATGAAAGAGGCTCGCAATCCAGAGTCGGACCATGAGGATGACGACGAGGACGCAGGTGTGACGGTGGAGCGCAAGAAGTCATCGCTAGAAGAACTTGCTATCACCCTCAACAAGGCCTTCAAATTATCGCTTAATGATAAAAACTTGGACTTTTCGCAGAGTAAGCGCGTGGACATATACTACTTCCTTGCTGCACTCATCAAAGTGTACTTCAAGATGAACAAGCTTGAATTGGCCAAGCTGGTTGAAAAGGTTATCAAGGGCACCAGGTTTGAGCTCCCGGACATGGTACGCAAAAGCTCGGCATTGGTTAAAAAGCTGAGTGTCACGTACTTGTACTACACGACATTGCTTTCGCTTGATGACTGCAACTACGCGGAAGCGGAGCAGAAGCTCATGATGGCGCTCGAGGTGCTCAGGTACTATGATGCCCCGGCCAATAAGCAGACACGCCAGGTGTTGTTTTTGCTTCTCCCATTGCGCTTGCACCACTCGCGTGTTGCTCCGCGCAGAGACTGCGCAATATGGACGCAGTTCCCGGAGTTGGCCACTGTGTACCGCGATGGGGTGTTTCGCTGTGTTGCCCGGGGGGACTTGCATGGCTTCTCCGCAGTACTTGAAAAGTACAGGGTTGTTTTTCTCAAAACGCATCTCTATATTGTGGTTGAGCTTCTCCGCCAGCTGGCGTACTGGAACTTGGTGCGCAAGACCACGGCATTGACCATGGAGCAAGGCGGTAACCACATAGTATCGCTTCATGCATATCAGCTTGCGTTTGAGATGTCGGTGTATGGTATGAGTGAGGTGGAGCCGGGGCACACGTTCCGTGTGATGCTTGATGAGGTTGAGTGTATTTTGGCGAATCTTATTGCGCTGGGGCGGATCAAGGGGTATTTGTCGCATGCGAATAGGTGTGTTGTTTTGTCGAAGACTGTTCCGTTTACGAGCTGATCACTCGCTGACGAAGTCAGCGAGTGATGGGCAGATATAAAACAGAATCATGAATCACGAAATCACGAAATAGGTTGAGCAATTATGAATCACGACATACAAGATCAGAGACGAAGAGAGAGTTGGGTGAGATAAGCATGAATCGGCTCAAGTGGGTTAGCCAGACATAATCAAGAGCGGAATCACGAGCTTAAGCGGGTTAGTCAGACATAATCAAGAGCTGAAGCACGAGCTCGAGTTAGCCAGACAATCAAGAACTGAACCACCCATTACTATGTCATATCAAAAAAGTTTACATCACAGAGTTACATCAGTAAAGACCCAATTGGTTTTACTACAACTACTCAGGTAAGGTCTTCCCAGAACGAACTTCACGAGCGAACGAAATAATCGTTTAAAAATAGTTTGTGAAATTGGGGATCGACCAGAGAGATCATGAAACCAAGGATCCAAATAGGTTATGATTAAAGGGTGTGATATGGAAACAAATTGACCCACAGTTGGTGACACTAAATCCTGAATAGACCATGATTGAAGGGGGTGGGGATATGAAAATGACCAGGCCCAGATTAAAAAAATCTCTGGCATACTTCACGTTAATTCACGTGAATTGGGTACGAAGATCCCAATACATAAAGCATATTTCAGTACAACACATTAAACACGCTCAATAATGGCTACAAATACCAGGCTTACACACAAACATACCAGACATAATTCAGATCATGGGTCAAAATTCCCATATACAATAGTACATCACAACTACATCCACGCACAGCTGAGACGTTTGAGAGCATTGCAACACATCAGTGTTTGGAAGTAGTAATGGCGCAGTGTAGCCGTTCATTCAAAGATAAACAGGGACAAATACGTCCGTCAACATAGTTACGACCCCAAACGGCACAAAGTCGATACAGAGACGATTCAGTTAACATCATTGAATGATTACATTTGCAAGGGTGAAATCTCACCTATTTTAATAGAGTACTTGTGGGAACAATGCCATAACAGCCGCAAAATGTCTTAAGCGGAAACAATGAAAGCATAGATAAAGTACTTCATCATAGAGTATGGTCGAAAGACAAAGTTCATTACAAAGTATTCTCAAGATACAAAGTTCATTACAAAGTATGCTCAAGAAACAAAGTTCATTACAAAGTATTCTCAAGATACAAAGTTCATTACAAAGTATGCTCAAGAAACAAAGTTCATTGCAAAGTATTCTCAAGATACAAAGTTCATTACAAAGTATGCTCGAAAGACAAAGTACTTCACTATAAGTATGTCACTACTTGTCCGTCGAGTGCACGTCAAATGAATAGCCTTGTGTAGCTGGCCTCAAGTTGAGACTCCTTTGAGACTGTGCGGTATGATAAAAATAATGGAATCAGCAAAGAATAGAGGGAGTGATTGAGATATACGGGAAGGGGTACATACACTACTTAGGTGGTGCACGTTCCACGCTTGGGAATAGCTTATTATTAGCCTATTTATTTGAAGAAAAGCTCTTTTAGTTGAGCTCTAGCGGGCCTGTTGTGTGGTCTTACCCTAACAGCTGATGCCACGAAAGAGTCGCCTCACAAAAATTCGGTAGATCTTTCTTATTGAGCTGGTTGGCGTTTTTGTGGCAATAACATGCAGTATCATACGGTGATAAGGAGTGGGAAGGGGGGTGTTAGGCGAAACTAAACACGGAGGTGGAGGCAGAAATAATTACCGGTACAAGGGAACACAAGGGGGGATAATGAAAGTCTGAGGAAGTCACAAGAAAACGAAAAGATAGAGTCAGGCCGGGTCAATAGGGGAGGATTAAAGGAGGGAGCTAAGGGAAAGAGCTAAGGGGGAGAGCTAAGGGAGAGAGCAGGGGAGATCAAGAGCTATAGAAAACCGAAGGAATAAGAAACTACAAAGAGCTAGAGGAAAGAATATCAAGAAGGCACAAAAGAACTTCAGCGAGTGGGTCAGTAAGTAAAAAGTTATAGAAATAAACAGACCTTCTCACATATCAGACTGTAATAACATAAGTGGCCGTGTCTCTATGAGGCTGCAAATCATATAAATGGACGTACTATACTAACGTGAAATACCTACGCTTACATGTGTACTTTATACTAAGTATTGTACTCTTTAAATGTGCCTGGGTAGAAAACACTCAACAGGAATTACATAGGATGATACGCTCAATACGAACATAACTTATCACTCACTCACTCACTCATTCACTCACTCGTGATGTTCGCACTCAGTGGGTAAGACACTCAGTGGGTAATGATTAATTGGAGCCTCTGACACCCATTTTTATTATTAGTGGTCAGACTCAATGTGTACTTACAGCACTCGAAGATGACGTATTGAAAACAGAATATTTGTTACTGTCATTGAACCTGATAAACGTATAAGCAAAAGGAACATTAATTACAGAAATTGAATAAAAATGCACCAGAAATGAATAAAATCAGTTAATGTTTGGGTACATCTCAATCAATGGCCAATCATAGGTAAGTACTTCAGATTTTTATCATAGAAAACACTCATAGACATCACTCATAGACATCATATCATAGGTCAGACTGTCATAGATCAGACTTCATACTTCAAACTACCTCACACTGTCATAGATCAGACTTCATACTTCAAACTACCTCACACAACGTATTCACACAACTTTCAACCCAAAACTCTTAGAAACTTTCATACAAAAGTTTTACAAATTTCGGCACAACTCTTACACTCTCATCAATTCGCACATCCACTCCGCCCCTGTCACTCTTATCCACTCCTTTCAAAATGTACTACACAAAATCACGACCACAAAGACGCTATGACTCAATCTGATAGGACCCTCAACTGCTTATTGTACACTAATGGGCCAATGTGCACCATTTGTTTGTGCATTCCAGTCTGAAATTATGCACAGCAACTCTGCCTCCTATTTATTCCTCCTATTTATTCCTCCTATTTATTCCTCCTATTTATTCCTCCTATTTATTCCTCCTATTTATTGTAGCACAGAAACGAAGAGTGGACCAATTGGCAAAAAGCTTGTCACACGTTCTTGCTCGACAAGCTCCAATTGTACAAAAATATTCTAGGTACCCTGTGATCAATACTCTAAACATATCCTGTACCGTTTAGTAAAATTATACCTAGTTTAGTACTGTACCGTTTAGTACTGCACCTTTTAGTATACTCCACTTTTTAGTACTTTTCTAACCCTACCCTCAAGTCCAAGTCAGTCAGTCAGTCAGTAATTTAGTCAGTAATTTAGTCACTCACTCACTCACTCACTTCACTCGCTTCGCTCGTTCAGTTCACTCGTTCGTTCAGTCGTTTCCGATCCGTCCGACTTTTGTGCTCTCCATTTTTTCAGCTTTTTTCAACCCTTTATTTACTTGACACGTTGAATTCATGGTATCTCAAGATGAACTTTAACTACAGCATCAACGAACCATTTGGCAGCAATGGCGGGTCCACGGTCGGAGGAAGCAACCCCTCGCCACCCACCATTTCTCTCACACCCTCCAACGTGGTTCGTTCCCGCAATCGCGCGGGTACCTTGCCCCTGTCCTTCATGTCGCCCATTGAAACACACAAGACCAGTGAGGGTTTGGGGTCATTGGACCAGATCTCACTAGGATTGAACTCGCCATCGTCCATTGACACCACATTCAATGGATCTGGTGCCAGCTCGTCGTCATCCGGAATCACCAACAGACGAATGCGCTCAGGCTCGTTCTTTTCCACAAACTCCATATGGAATGACGACTCGCTAACTCCAAAACAGGCGGGAGCTGACGGGGTGGGACTGGTATACCTCCTGCCGCTCCTCACGGCACAACCCGGGTCTTCACCGGGCAGTATTCCACCCATAGGCGTGCGCAATCGCTCATACACCACCACGGCTGCCACGCCAAACACCTACATTAGCAACGCAGGCTTCCCACAACAGGGGTCTGAGCACCCGGTTGTCGACAACAGTCTTCTTGACAACTTGATGGTCAACGTGAATGTGAACAGTGGGCCGAGGTTGCGGTCTCAGACGTTTTCTGGACCGTCGGATTTGCCCGTGCGCAAGGTTGCAGCAGCACAACCCATTCTCGCGGATGACTATGACTTTTCACAGTTGGTCATCACCACCAACTTTGACCATCCGAATTTGGGGCCCACCAGGCTCATATTGTTTGACAATTTGCCCAAGGCAGTGGACGCGCTCAAGTTGTATTACATCTTGAACAACTCGTTGGGGAGCAGCAGCTATGGCCAGCAGCAACAGGTGCCGACTCTCAACATCAAAAGTATCAGGATGACGCCAACAAACAACTCCAAGTTGGCGCTTGTTGAGTGTGTGAGTGTGGAGGTTGCGATGAACTTGAAGGCAAACTTCAATCACGTGGAGTTGGTGCCTGGAGTTGTTTTGTATGCTGCGTTTGCCAAGTTGGTGGAGATTGGTCTGGTTGGCCAGGTGAACATACAAAATGTACAGAATGCACAGGGCATACAAAATGTACAGGGCATACAGAGCATACAGAGCATGAATCAGAACATACAGCACATGGGTCAAAACATTAACCAAAACACCCAAAACAACCAAAACCCCAATCAAAATGTGAACCCAATACCAATCGCTCCAAACATGGCAAACTTGACCAACGCTACCCCCATAATCCAGGTAAACCATCAAGCCAGTCCAATGGCCCCAGCAGCCCACATCAACCATAACCACGCCATCAACGCAAATATGCCTCACGCAACCCAACCAGCGCAAGAAGCTCCAAAGGGCCCTGTAGAGATACCCTTGATGTGCGAAATGAACAATCTTGGCAACATTGTGCATCGTCTTCTCTCGCGCCCCAACAACGTCAATGTCAGCAAGATCTTCTCCATAATCAACCAGTCTGCGAAGTTCGACAAGGCAAACTACCAGAACAACTTCGGGCCGTTGCCCGATCCCATCCCCTTGCGTCGCTATGACTCGCCGCGGTTGCGCGAGTTGCGCAAGGTGTTGGAAAACACAGAGGCTGTGGCCAAAGGGGATGCACCGGCCGATGGCGACGATGACATGCGCACCTTGAGCCAGTTTGAGCTTGAAGAGTTATGCGTGGACATGTTGGATGAGTTGCCCGAGTTGTGCTACGACTACTTGGGCAATACCATCGTGCAGAAACTCTTTGCTCTCCTCAAGTCTTCATTTATCAAGTACGTGATGATCAAGGAGATCACGCCATACCTTACCCAGTTGAGCATCCACAAGAACGGAACCTGGGCCATACAGAAGATCATCAGCTTGTCGCATGCAGACGTCCAGCACCAGCATTTGATTGGGACCGCGCTCAAACCGTACGCGGTCAAGTTGTTCAACGACCAATTTGGAAACTACGCGTTGCAGGGCTGTGTCAAGTTCCGCTCGCCCTTTAACGATTTCATCTTCGAGGCGGTGTTGGACAACTTCTTGGAGATCAGCCTGGGGCGTTTTGGTGCGCGGTGCATCCGCACCATTTTGGAGTCATCGAGCGAGCTGCGCGCCATTTCTAGCGAGCAGGTAGTGTTGGTTGCAGCACTCATTGTTGAGCATGCCAACGAATTGGTTGTCAACAGCAATGGGTCGCTCCTCATCACATGGTTCTTGGACACGTTCAACGACTTGGGGTCTACGGCAGACGACCGCGTGGCCTTATTAACGGAGAAGTTCTTGCCCAACTTGGCCAAGCTCTGCACACACAAGTTGGCTAACTTGACGATTCTCAAGATCTTGAACAACCGTCTGGATATGTGTCTGAGACAGCGCCTTATGGACGCCATTTTTGGCCCTTTCCGCCGTCTGGATGAGACCATTTCGCCGTCGCCCATGCTCGAGCTCATTTTGAGCGAGTCTGCACATGAGGCGTCTGCTGGGCCGTTGTTTGTGTACAAGATCTTGTCGAACCCGCTCTTGCTCACGCACCCGGGCGAGTCTATGGGTCTCGAGCTGAACTCTGGGTATCAGCAGTTTATTGTTTCGCAGATTCGCCGCATTTTGCTCGAGCTGAACATCAGCAACTACCAGCAGTATAAGAAGTTGATGGACGAGGCGGGGTTGTCGAGCAGCAGGATTGGCCGCTCGGTGCCAAACGGTGGTGCACAACATGGGAATGGCCACAGTCCTGGTAGTCACAGAAGAGGCAAGCGCAATATCAACGGAGCGCGTCACTCCAAGCACCAGCACCAGTTGCAGCCCACCATGAACTACAACTACTATCAGGGTTACTACCCGGAGGTGCCGGGTCAGCAACAGTTCCAGCAGTTTGCGCTACCACAGAACTACTTTCCTGGAGAGACTCCTGCGCACATGAACCAGTATAGCGTTCAACAGGTGCAGCAGGAATCGTCTGTGATGCAGCAATTGGAGCAGTTGTCTTTGAGCTCCGCGGCCATGGGGTACAACTCGAACCCGGGTACGCCGACCACGACGTCGAGCAAGCGGGGTTCTTTTTTTTAACGAGCATAGGAGTGGATACTTAAAGGGGACTGAAAATGGCAGACCGTGTATGTAATGAAGCACAACAGATACTTAATGAAAGTGCGTGAGATATACTTGATGGAAGTGCATGAGATGATGTACTTAACAGAAGTGCTTGACAGATTTTGTACTTGAAAGTGCATGACAGACCATTTACTTGATGGGAACTGTGGATAATCACAGTAAGTGCACATAATGGAAAGTACAAGACAGACGTATCTAATGAAACCCCGTGCACATAATGACAGTCCGTGCATTACCCTGCACAAGAGCTGGTGCACGGCCAACACGTATCACAACTTGTGGACGTCGGAAAGAACACAGTGCATTAATTTAATAACGACATGAGAATTATAGATGGGATTGACCTAAATGAATAACGACCAAAAATGCAGCAAGCTGCGACAGCTAAATAGTACATAACTGCAGACAAGAAAGAGCAATTTTATAGGAGTGTAGTACGAGTGAACTTACATTATAGAAGACTTTTATCAAAGAGTTATAGAAGACTTTTTTTGAGTGGGTGAACTTACATGATTTTCCCTGAACGAGCGAAGCTAGTGACTGAGTAAACCAAAACCACACACATCTCAACAAATGAACTATTTAGATAATGAATAAACGAAACATAAATCAATGCTTACATCGTTCGTACTATTGACACGAGCATTCTTGCAGTAATAACACCATTGTATGTTTCAGTATTCGTACAGTACTCACACTATTGTATGTTTCAGTATTCGTATAAATTTTTGTACATTCAGTGTACTATTTTTCTTCAGTATGGACATTCGTTCAGTATGAACACTGTTGTGCTTGAGTATACACTATTAGTACCAGTATGTACATTATCAGTACTTTTGCATTTCTATCAGTACCAGTATGTACACTATCAGTACTCCAGTATTCCTATTGAAGGTTTCAACATGTACACGATTAATGGTTTTGTATGTCTACTTGCTTTTTACTATTCTTTAGTAATACAATTTTTGTGCAGTCACTGGTACTTCAGTGTCGCTACCTGTACTAAAGCATGTCTCTAGATGTATGCTAGTGATTAACCCTAATGTAGTGTTTAACCCTTATGTAGTGTTCAATCACTGTAGTGTTTACCCACTCATTCACTTCGATATCTCTATATATTTTGTTCAATCACTTTATATGTAAGCTCACTCATTAAGGTAAGATCACTCCTTCAGTTATCTCTATACTAGTTCAGTTATCTATATATACTGTAAGTTCACTCACTCACTTTACTAGCTTTGCTCGTAAAGTTTGTTTGCTCGTTCAGTAAAAGTCTTTTATGATGTAAGTTCACTCACTCACTAACTTGCTTGTGAAGTTAGATTCGTTCAGTTATCTTCTATGATGTAGTTCACTCACTCACTCACTTCACTCGCTTTGCTCGTGAAGTTCGTTCGCTCTTTTAGTAGAAGCCTTTTATTATGTAAGTCACTCATTCACTCGCTTCACTCGCTTCGCTCGTGAAGTTCGTCCGCTCGTGAAGTAAGTTCGTTCGTTCCATCGAATAAATTTTTCACCAACCATGTCCTTTATCAACATCTGTCGTGACAACAACGACCCCTTCTACCGTTACAAGATGCCGCCCATCCAGTCCAAGACTGAGGGTAGGGGTAACGGTATCAAAACGGCAATCGTCAACTTGAGCGAAGTCGCCCGCGCCTTGGCCAGACCCCCAGCATACGTTGTCAAGTTCTTCGGTTACGAGTTGGGTGCACAGACCTCCATCAACGTGGAACAGGACCGTTACTTGGTCAACGGTGTCCACGACTCCAACGAGTTGCAGGACTCCTTGGACGGTTTCATCAACAAGTTTGTCTTGTGTGGGTCCTGTAAGAACCCCGAAACAGAGATCCAGGTCAAAGGTAAGGACCTTTTGCAAAAGGACTGTAAGGCGTGTGGTAAAATCACCATGATCGACTTGAAGCACAAGTTGTCGTCGTACATCTTGAAGAACCCTCCCACATCGAAGAAGGGTAAGAAGTCTGCCACTGCTACTGCCAATGTGGTTGGAGGTGGTAAGACCATCACCGACCTTGCTTCGGGCCAAAGTGCACCTGGTGGAGACGAAGAAGCTGGAGATGACGACGATGATGTCTTGACCAAGAAGATCAACGCGGAAGCTGCACAGTTGGCTGCCGTCGAGGTCAAGGATGATGAGTGGGCTGTCGATATGTCGGAGGAAGCCATCGCTGCGCGTGCACGTGAGTTGGAGGGTTTGAACTTGCACGATAACCAGGTCAAGTTCAACGACTTTGGTGAGTGGTTGTTGAAGGAGAGTGAGGAAGGAAAGGACAAGTTACCATCGGATGTCGAGATCTACAAGAAGATTGTTGAATTGGAGATAGGCGACCAACCCGAGACTGTTCAGGTTTTGGCCCAGACGTTGTTTGACGAGAATATTGTGGAGCAGGTCGAACCACACGTGGGGTTGTTGGCCAAGTTAATTCACAATGATGAGGACTTTGAGAAGGCATTCCTTGGTGGTTTGGAGAGGTTCTTGGGTTTGGAGAAGCCTGACTTGATTCCGGCCGTGCCAAAGATCTTGCTTGCATTTTACGACAAGGACATTCTCAGCGAGGATGTGATTATTGCGTGGGGTTCCAGGGTTTCCAAGAAGTATGTTTCGAAGGACATTTCGAAGAAGGTCAGAAGGGCTGCGAAGCCGTTTGTGAAGTGGTTGCAGGAGGCTGATGAGGAGAGTGATGAGGAGTAAGGAGCGAACTTCACGAGCAAAGCGAGTGAAGTGAGTGAGTGAGCACATGGATTGTGATCCAGGCAAGCGTCATGTATTTTGATAAACAAACTTCACGAGCGAAGCGAGTGAAGTGAGTGAGTGAGTACAATTTATGTACTCCCACATGCATTGATCCTGGCGAGTTTCATGTATTTTGATGAATAGGTGAGTAGATAGTGAGTAGGATTGAAGAGTATTGTTAGAATGTTGTATTGTTAGAGTGTTGTAGTTTCAGAGTGGTATTAGAACCATACACATACACTATGGATAACTGGACGAACGAAGCGGGTGAAGTGAGTAAGTGAGTGAGGGAGTGAGTAATGAGGGAGTAAGTAATGAGTGAGTAAGTAATGAGTGAGTAAGTAATGAGTGAGTAAGTAATGAGTGAGCTGAATCAACTGAGAAAGTGAACTACAATAGTCTATTGTATACAATGGAGAAGTTTATTGTACATATTGAAGAGTTGTACACATTGTAGTTGTACTAATCAGAGCTCTATTATCTGAAATATTTCGAAGAATCCATACACTATGTTTGTTAGTTTTCGTTGCATTCTCCTAATTCAAAGCTATGTATCCTCAAAATATCCATGCATACAACCCTCCTTCTCCATGTCTACACCGTACATATTACCAAAAGCTATCAAGTCGCACTATGTATTTTACCACTTAGTTTGCCGTATTTCTACTTATTCCACCATTATTATACAGAGTTGTCGCTTTTTGTCACGACAAATCACCTCACTCTTCTCAATTTTTTAGCAGCTTTTTCGAACTCCATACAACACCCAGTCCCTACGCAACTAGTTGGTTCAGACGGTACTTAGCGGTCACCAGGTGGTTAGGGAGTTGATAAAATTAACAGTCTTAGAACAATACAGCTCCATAAAACTAATGATCTGAATGGTTGAAGTCGAACTATTTCAGTCCACTTTTTTGAACTATTTCATCTCACTTTCCAGTCACCGGTCGGTACTATCACTTACAATTCACCTTTTCTGTCACCAGTCGTTATCACTTATACCCTTTTGTCTCTCCCCAGTCATTATCACTTACACCCTTTTGTCTCTCCCCAGTCGTTATCACTTACACCCTTTTGTCTCTCCCCAGTCGTTATCACTTACACTCTTTTGTCTCCTCCTCACTTCTTCTTAAAATTCATGTTGCCAAAGTTGGGCATGTTGGGTGGCATTTTCATGTTTGGAGGCATCGGAAAATTGCCAGGCATCATAGGAGGCATCCCAGGCATCATCGGTGGCATCCCCGGCATCCCTGGCGGCATCATACCCATGGGTGGCATCGGAGGAGCACCAGGCCCACCACCCGAACCCTTCATAATCTTGGCCATGATTTTTTGTGGGTCGAACTCGCCTCTCAAGTTGTCTTGCTTATGACAGTATGCCATCCAGGTGATTTCATTAAACCCGTAGTTGAAATAGTCGGAAATATCCGCACCAGGTGCCCTCCATGGTTTGTCCTTGAGTGTTTCTGGGTCAAGCTGTGTTATTGGTTTGCCCTCATATTCAGCAATCGCATTGACATCGATAGACGACTCATTGTTGGATTCCTTGCTCACTATTGTGGTAGTCGATATTTTTCCATCGGTAGCATCGCTTCCAGTTATTGGGGCGGAAACTGTGGATCCAGTGGTGGGAACACTTCCAGTGTCTCCTATTATAATGTCTATGTCGTCGTCTGAGCCCGCACTTTCATCGTCGCTACCTTCTTCTTGATCATCTTGAGCGTCGACAGTTTCTCCTTCTTCAGTGGGTCCTGTCTTTTGCTTCTTGGTTACTTGTTCGTCGGCTTCGTTGTCAGAGCCGTAGAGATAGGCATCTTCGTCATCTGAGTTAGACATGTTTGAAAAGATAAAAAAATGATGGCTGCGAAAATGAACGAACTTCACAAGCGAGCTGAACGAGTGAAGTGAGTGAATCAACAAACATATATGTGGAGATAACTGAACGAATGAACTGAACGAGTGAAGTGAGTGAATCAACAAACATATATGTGGAGATAACTGAACGAATGAACTGAACGAGTGAAGTGAGTGAGTGAACTTCGTTATATAAAGAGATCTGAATGAACGATCGAATTGAGTAGGTGCGCTCTTACATCATTTAGAGATATCTGAATGAACGAACGAATTGAGTGAGTTAACCTTCATCATTTAGAGATAGCTGAACAACTAGACAAATATTACAAACGAGCTTACCTTACATAACGATAGCCATAACTCTACGAACGAGCGACCTTTTTCTCCAGCACAGTTTGACTGTTTTTTGCTATATGCTTTGTTGTTGGATGATGACTAGATTTGTGAGAGTTAATTGGTTTTCATCAACTTAGTCCTCATTATGATATTGTTTAGCCAGTTCAGTATTGACTTCTATTAAATTATTCACTTGATTCATATTATGGTATAGCCTAGTCCATCAGCGTTGTGCTATTCACAACTTAATTCATCATTACAATATTGTTCACCTAGTCCATAAGTATTATGCTATCACTTCTTCTATCTAGTTATTAGTTTTCTTTATGCGATCACTTCTTCAATCTAGTTATTCTCTTTATGCTATCCAATAAACCAACCTTTGGGTTTTAAACCTGCTATTCTATTGTAAAAGAACGACAACCGGCATACTGTTAGATCCTTGCTATGGATAATGCAATACTGACTGGAAAAGATGGAACTGATAAAAGAATTTCAACCCGTCATTACTAAACTGAGTTTAGAATTGGCATCGCACAATTTTCTGTATCCCGTGAGTTTAGAATTGGACAATAGTATCGTTCGTTTAAATATCTCTATATAACGAAGTTTTCTCACTCATTCGCTCGTTCATTCAGATATCTCTATATAATGAAAATTCACTCACTCACTTCACTCGCTTCGCTCGTACAGGTCATTCGTTCAGTTATCTCTATATATTGAAAATTCACTCACTCTCTTCACTCGCTTCGCTCGTTCAGCTCGCCGGTGAAGTTCGTTTACTACCATTACTCATTACGCATTATATCAAAATACATATCTAAATTTCCTCCTCCGAGTTCTCCAACATCAACTTCACCCATGGCTGGCGCCTGAAACGGTTCCTCTTAATTATTCTCTCAATGATCCGAATCCATTCTGTCTTCTCAGTCTTGTTTGGCGCACCAAAATCAATGGTTTCACCATTGGCAAACTGGATCTTAAAGGCGTGGTCAAGCAACAAAACTCCACTGAAGTTACGGTACAGCTTCTTGTCCATGTTTTCCTTGTCGACGTACGAAACATCCACCACCTTGCCCAAATTGATCTTTGCACGCGTCTTGTGCGAGTACTCACTGTGTGCAATCAACGAAAGACCCTTCAACTTGAAGAAACGACGCTTCCACGTGTCACAGTCTCCACCCTCCTGGTGCAAGTAGCCCTCATGCTCGAATTCAAGCTCCTGTTTCAACGACTCAATTGAATCGTACGCAGACTTGATGCTGGTAGGCAAGATCTCATCCTCCTCTTGCTGCGGTACAAAAAGCATCTTCACTTCTAGCTCACCAATTTTGTAAGGCTTTCTCTGCTCCACAGGATGACCCTTCTGGTCCTCAATAGAAGCCCACTCGTTGTAGCACGTCAAATTAAAGGTACGCACACGGCCCGTGATATTCTCTTCAAATTGCTCCAAGTCCACGTAGCAACGAGCAAATGATCCGTCTTTAGCTAACTTGTTCGCCCACGAGTCGTGTACGTTAACAGGGACAATCTTGGTCGTGGTAATCTTTTCTGTAGAACCAAAGAGCCGGCCTAGTTTGCCCTTGGGCTTCACAAGCTTAGTTTCGGTCACTTCCTTATACCCTCCCTTTGGCTTTTCATACGTTGCCTTCATGGTCAAGATGAACTCCAAAGACTCACCCACGGTCAACTCGAACTCCTTACAAATGGAAACATTTCTGCTAGCCATTTGGTAGTTAGGTGTCTTGATACAGTGTACACCGTTGTCCAACGTGATCAGGAACTCACCAGTGCGTGTTCCAAGGTCCGGTAACATGATGTCCTTGAACCCAACAACACGCAAAAAGAGACGCCCGCGTTCTTTGAACGACACCCCCAGCGCGTTGTCATCGTCGTAAGCTTCATCCGCGGGGTTGTCATTCTTTGATATCGACACATCCTCATTCTCTTCTGGTGTCGGAGTTACAATCTCTTCTGATGTAAACTTCTTACCCTGCTTCAATGGGGACGATGGAGCACTTAGGCGCATAGGGGTAATTACATCGCCGTTCTTAACAAGCACAAGCGGCGCACCAATTTTGATGGTTTTGCTTGGAGATGCTGGTTGCAGGGTGGCAGCTCCATCAGGTACCGAGAATGGGTTGTTGCTCAAATACTGGTACTTCATCTTCGTTTCTTCATCTACGTCACTGCCCATAACATAGTTATACGGCTGTGGCTTTGGTGGAGTCTTGAAAATGTTTGTGTCAAGCGCATCATTGCACACCAAGTCCTTATCTGGTTCAGGAAACCCAGCCAGAGCGCCGTTGGTAGGGGCATCCACAGTATCCGAAGGCTCAACTTGTTCGTTGGAAGCAGGCTTGGGGTGTTGAATTACCGATGCGGACCTAGATCCGATCTCCCTACTGAAAATGTCGTCAAACAATTGATCATTCGACAACAATTCATCTGGCTGCTTGGTCAACTCCTCTGCCAAGTGTGGCATCAACTCAAAGCTTTCGTGGCGGGTGCTGTCCTCCAAGTCACAGATCGATCCATGCTGCAGGGCCTCATCAAACACTTGTGGTAGAAGCGATGTCGACCCCATTACTTGCAAACTTGTTCTCTCAGGTGCCTTCTCACCCATACGGGCATAGTATTCCTCCATAGCTGAAGAAGTTGGCCTATGCGTGTCGAGCAATGAAGACTTGCGGCCCAGTACCAGAGCACGAGTATTCAGGTGATCCACATTTTCGGTAGTTTCGACACCTGAAACTTCGATATTCACACCATGATTTGCTGCTCCCTTCAGCACGCGACGTTCTTGGTTTCCAAGTTTGGTACGAGCATATTCTTCTTGTGTAATGATGCGTTTGGTATTCAATATGCGCTTCACGTCATCACGATCCATACTGGGCAAGGTTTTCATACCATCGCTCTTAATGGTTGACACGCCCTTTTTCAAGACATCCTCAAAGATTTCACTGTATACGTCATAGTGAGGAGACAAAACCAGTGATGACCTCTTGATCTCAAAGGTTGGCACACGGAAGCGCGATCTTGGCGCAGCAGGGGTCACGAGGTGTGGGGGCTTATAAGCCTGCGAATTGGTTCTAATACTGGTGCCACGCCGCACGGTGTAGGAAGAACTTGGCTGTGGAGGCTCCAAAATACGGGGGTCATTATCAATGTTGGACAACACATTCTTGGTGCTTAACGGTGTAAAGCTGCGCCTATTGCCTGACACATTGGAGTAGTTGATGGTGGAGTTTCCTTGCTTTAAAAACTTGAAGTGGTTTTCAAATCCCGAGTCTTCAGAAAGTTCGGGCAAAAATCCAGAAACTTGCAAGTCTTCATAGTCGGGACTAACAATTCGCCTTGACTTAACTTGCACATCCTTAAACTTCTTTGTGCGAATGAACTTCTCAACAGTAGAGCGAGCAGGGTCGGTCTTTGAATTTGGCATACGACCAGATGCCTGCTCAATCGGCGAACAGCTCCTGCTACTTGCCGCAGTCAAAGTTCTTGCTGTTTCAATGGATTTGTTGTCTGACTTGTCATCCTCAACAGATGCGACACGGGAAGCTTTTCTCTTCTGGCTCTGGGAATGCCAGATCGAAATGAAATTCACAGATTTGTTATCGCTGTCGTACTCGGCAGACAAACTCTCCTCGAAGGAATTAAGGTTGGTGACACTGCGAGCAAATTCCTCAAACGACGATTCTCCGTTCGACTCGAGAACCGGGAGCATAATGCCATCTGGGGGTGCAATATTAGAAGAGTTGGCAAGAATATTAGAGTCCTCCGTCGAAACATTTTCGGAACCATGGGGTCTTCCAACCAGCGAGTTGTCTGAATGCTCCTCCCTATCCCGAGGAGCCAAAGGTCTGAATTGCAAAGATCCATGGGGATTGTCATCTATCGAGGACTCTTCGTTTGAAGCGGTTGCTTTCTGAGACGTTGGTTGGTGGGTGGTTGAATCAGTCGTAGAAGGTGTGCTTTCAGTATGGACATCTTCAATGGTAGAAACTGGCTCACTTTTGATGGGTTTTTGAAAGGATGAGTCAGCTTCGTCATCTGTCGGTGCTGCCTTTGGAGCTATTTCTTCCTCCTTTAATTTTGGACCCGCGTTATCATTTGCAGCGCCTTGTGACTCCACGGGGGACGGCGGCTCAAAGGCCAAACTGTCCCTGTCAAACGAGTCATTTAAAAAGTCCTGATTCTCCTTTTTCAACTGCTCAAAGTCGATCTTTCTGGCACTGGTAGCGCTTGCGATAGTCACATCATTGTTGGTTTCATCGTTGTCCTCCCTATCACCATCATTACTGTCTTCAAGTTTCCAATCGCTGTCTGCATTGAACCTAATGGACATTTGAGAGTCTTCGTCGCCGTGTGTGAAGATCTTCATACCTCTTGGGGTATTGGGAACTATAGGATACACCTCTTTCTTGATGGAAGTAGATTCCTGTTTCACTAAGTCCAGCACAGGCGAGGCAAAGTTGTCAAATTGCTCCTGTTTGACCCCAAATGTCGGTGTACGAGGAAGGCCATTATCGGGCTCTTCCTTGACCTCCAAGTTCTTTGAGGAGCCATTGAGAAGTTTCATAATAGATTGTTCTGTGGAGTTGTAAGATGTTTCAAACGAATTGTTGGTATTAGATTTTGGGTTTGAAGGCACCTTGCTGATAACGGCCGAGCTCGAGCTCTCTTCACTATCATCTAGCTGATTGAACTGAGAAATCCGCTTCAATACCCCCCCTTTCTGCATTATCAAAGTCTCTGCCAACTGTTCGGGTATCCCCTTCATACCATCTTTGATAGTGACACCACCTGAGGCGTTTCCCACATCAACAGACTGCAACTTGCGGTTTGTGTCCTTGAGAGACTGCAAGGAGGACTGCGAGGAGCCGAAACTACTATCATGGCCGAGATTCAGCAGATATGGAATGCTTTCAGGTGTCTGGATTGTGTTTGAAAGACGGTGGATATTGTTTTTCGTCGTCTCCGTGGTGGTAATGCGGAGTTCCTCAAGATGCGAGTCCAAGTTCACTCTCGATGGGTGCTGAGAGTCAAGTAACACATCCCACTTTTTGTCAAATGAGAGCGATGAATGCGAATTGCGCCTTTCGCTCGTCGGTGAGCCCGTTGGGTCTGCTGTCAACGCGTGGTCGAGTTCCACACCAGTCAAGTGCGTTTTGTAGGTATCAGACGAGTGTGTGGGTGGCGCAGGGGGCGATCCCTCGTCATTGTAGACACGATGTGGTGAGGTAGCCGAGATTTCCTCGGAGATAATCGACGAGTCTGGCTCATC
Organism: Kodamaea nitidulidarum; assembly: GCA_030674215.1. Lineage (NCBI taxonomy): Eukaryota > Fungi > Ascomycota > Pichiomycetes > Serinales > Debaryomycetaceae > Kodamaea > Kodamaea nitidulidarum. The sequence continues at coordinate 6,560 of JAJLWI010000007.1, read as the reverse complement.
GTAGTGGTATACTTCTGGTGTTGTGTTGTTGAAGACGACTTTTTTTGGTGACCAGTTGGATTGTCGTTTGAGAATGGATTTGCTAGGAGATGTTGGTCTTGGAAGCACCGGTGTATTTGAAAGCCCTATTTTTGGCTTTGGGGTATTTGGTGCAATTTCTTTTGTATTTGAGTGATTTGAGGAGTCTTCATTTGAGTTTTCCTTTGAGTCTTCGTTTGAGTTTTCCTTTCTCTTTGATTCTTCCTTTGGTTCTTCCTCTTTTGAGTCTTCCTTTAAGTTTTTCTTTCTCTTTATATCTCCCCCTCTCTCATTATTTGTAGAATGAACTCCTGTGGAGTCATTTTGACAACCATCGTCTTTTTTGCTCATCCTGCCAAACTTGTCAAGAGTTGTGGTCGAAGTTAAAGGCGTGGGAACAAATGAAAAGTCGTCTGCAGGGTGTGTTTCACTGACAGCTGTATCTGAGCTTGAGTCGGACGTGTTTCTAACTGAGCTTCTGGGCAGTTTTAGATGAGATATGTATGTGTTTGCCGCGTTATCTGCAATGTTAGCGTGGCGCAACGAAGGAAATGTGGACAACGTACCTTGTTCATGCGATAAAAGCGGCTGAGATTCAGATGCGGGCATGTCTTTGTGTGTTTGGACCACTGGAACTAACCTTCCGAGACAACTGCGCTACTTTTAAGGATATGTTACTTCTGGTGTTTTTTAAGTCTTTGTTACCAGTTGTTTTTGTTTATATTTTAAATTTTTCCATTTCGGGAAAGTCATGTGAGCAGTGGAATGCTTTAGACGGGACGATTAAAGCTTCTTTGATGAGCCATTACATCATGGAGGCTGTCGACGTGCTTAAGTCAGCAGAGCACGAAGACCCGCGCTCCTACACGGGCTGTCACCTTTTCTCGTTAAGCCGTTTCTCACTGCCTCTATTATAAAACGCCAAAATTGCACCAATAATGTTTATTCCGCGAGCCAGACTTAGAAAGTAACGAAGATAGTAAACTAAAAAAGTGCAAATATTGATAGAATATTAAGGCGGGATCAATCGTGTGGGGAGGAGAGAGTTTGAGAAGAGAGCTTGAGGCGATGAGAGAGTATTTCTAGACTGAGAAGAGTACATCTTCAGAGTATCTTCAGAGTATCTTCAGGGTATCCATATCTCATATCTCATACTCCCAATACCCCATCTCACACCACATTATATTGTCTTCCAAACCACTTTAAATATGTATTACACCCAAGCCACTTTAAATCCACCCGAACCACTTAAATCTATTACACCCAAACCTTATATAAAGTATACAGAAATGTCATACCTTTTTCGAATCCGTTTTTCTTTGTATCCTTGTATTTTGAATATCTATATTCTGAATACCCTTAAATCTCTATTCTGAATACCCTTAAATCTCTATTCTGTATACCCTTATATTCTATATCATTCTGCATACCCTATATTCTATATCATTCTGCATACCCTATATTCTCTATTCTGCATACCCTATATTCTCTATTATATTCTGTATTCCATTATATCTCTATTATTCATGTTACACCCGCCTCCTTTGTCAGATAAAAGTAGACGAATTCTCACATCGCCTGTTAATCGCAACCTTCGTGTGTATTCAAAAAATCACAAAAGCCAACCCTATCAATACATTCAAAAACTCCACATCTCAGCCATCAGCTCACCCCTACTATCACCCTCCATCACCTCCTTCCCTTTACGTTTCAAACCACGTATATTAACCATCCTTTGTGGTGCAACCCCTTGCGTCTAAACGCGTAGTGAAATTCCAGTTACACGGAAAAAAATACAAAAAAAAAAAACAAACATATCACCACAAACTCAGCCTCTTGAGCGCGAATATAAATACCCATGATGTCCTTCATTTAAACAGTGCACTTACTTTCGTTAAAAAATGCTCTTGCAGTCATCCGCCCTCATCGCTTTAGCTTCCGCAGTGCTCGGTGCATCTAGCTCGGCATCATGCTCGTTTTCCACCAAGATCACATCGCCAACTGCCATTCCACAATTGAACCAGTGCCAGAAGTTGGATGGTACGATCGAAATTGGTGGTGACCAAATCGCAAGCATCGACTTGTCCAACGTGCAGGAAATTGCTGCAGACTTGAAGTTCTTTAACTCGTCCTCCTGTACTGACATCATCCTCAGCCAGGTCCAAAACATCACAGGAACCTTGGCAATCCAGGCATACACACAGTTGTTCACAGTGGACTTGACTGCTTTGTCCAGTGTCAACGGCTTGTCGTTCGTGTCGTTGCCTTCTTTCTCCACCTTGAACCTCAACACGGGTGTTTCCAAGGCCTCGTCGATCGAGGTCTCCGACACTGCGTTGCACTCGTTGGACAGCTTGATCGATGTTGCTACCATTGACACATTGGACATCAACAACAACAAGAACATTACCAAGCTCGACCTCCCATTGCAAACCGTGGGTGAGAACTTGATTCTCTCTTTCAACTCGGATGACTGTGAGGTCAACTTGGACCAATTGAAGTGGGCGTCCAACTTCACCGTTCAGGATGTCGCCAGTTTGAGTGCGGGCAACTTGACGGCTGTTAACGGCTCGTTGGTGTTGGGTTACAATACTTTTGACAGCATTGAATTGAAGCAGTTGAAGTCTGTGGGTGCTTCTGTGCGCTTGTTTGCTAATGACGAGATGACAGAGGTTGACTTGTCCAAGTTGACTACCATCGGCGGTGAGTTGCGTATTTTCAACAACACTGAGTTGACCGACTTGGGCGACTCGTTCAAGAACTTGACCACTGTCAAGGGTGCTGTCAACATTGCTGGTGGCATTGGTAACTTCTCTTTGCCTAACTTGGACTCCATTGCTGGTGACTTCAGCTTTGACACTACGAGTGACGACTTCGACTGTTCCGACTTGAACAAGCAACAAAAGAACGGAAAGATCGAAGGCCACAACTACAACTGTACTGCTCCTAAGAAGGCCACCAGCTCGAGCGACTCCAAGGGTTCGTCCTCTTCTGGTTCTTCTTCCAAGAGCACCAGCTCGTCATCTTCGTCTTCTTCCGAGAAGAAGAGCGGTGCTTCCACTTTGTTGAGTTCCGTAACCATCGGCTCCGCCGTCATGGGCAGTATTCTTGCCCTTATTGTTTAGCATGTTAATAGGTAATAGGCATAGGGTTTGTGTAGGATAACTGAACGAGCGAACGAACTGAACGAGCGAAGGGGGTGAGTGTGTCAACATACGTTATTAACATGGATTACTGAATGAGTGAGTGAACATACATTATTAACACAGATTACTGAACGAGCGAACAAACTGAACTTACTTTGTAAATAACTTTACTGAACGAACGAACTACCTAAATTAACTGAATGAGCGCATACCTTATATATAAAGATGACTGAGTATATACACGTAACTGCACAATCTACCTCATATATAAATGACCAAGTGAGCTTATATATAGAGGTAACTGAATGAGTCTGACCTCATACAAGTGAATACTCAACCGTCATATCCATATAGTCATATCCATATAGTCATGAATCAATAGACAAAACGCTGGTTCAGTTTGTTTGCTCGTTCAGTTAAATCTTCAATTTATGTAAGCTCACTCGCTTCGCTTCTTCAGTTCGTTACTGACTGAAAATACTATATAACAACCTCTGTAATTTGTAAACAGTGCCAAGTTCGCGTATAAATGCCGCCTGCGGAAATTCCAGTACAAAACGCAGCTGCTCGCAATCAGGCAGATTTTTGCTTCACAATTCTGTTGGTCCTGATTGGTCGTGTTTGTACTACCCGGGTGTTCGCTTACAGCAGGGGTTTAGGTAAAGCACGTTTTGGGAGTGAATGTGGTAATTACTAAAATTTAAGTGAGAATGAGTGAGTAAGTAATGAGTGAGTAAGTAATGAGTGAGTAAGTAATGAGTGAGTAAGTAGTGAGTGAGTAAGTAATGAGTAAGCAAGTGAATGAGTGAATAGATAAATGACTGAGACATTTAGTTCCACTTCAATTGTATTCCATCTCTATTCCATCTGCTCCATCTTGTATGCTAGATTTTCATGCTGTTTCATTATTTATTTCTGTTGATTACTCTACGAACTCATTCTTCTCTTTACTCTAATTCTTTTATATATACTTTTTTTACCACGCCTCCTCACCTCAATCTACCTCCTTCACCTCATCCTATCTCTTCCCTATACTCTACTTCCCATTCCCAGTACAAGACAACCTCAGTCCCTCCAGATCACACCTTATCTGATTCGTGTTTTGGTTTTCGCCAAAAATGGTAAATTGAGACTCTCACTAAATCCACCTCAATTGCTGGCATCATTCTTCCCTGATCTCCTTAACTCAACTTCCTTCTCTGCTCTTTTTGTACCTTCCTTTTCTATATTTAGTCCTTTATTTGGGCATAAATTCAAATCAGCGTGCTGAAATTTTATCAATCAACATGTCTTTACAGCAAAAGTACAGCCAGGCAGGCCAGGAACACTTGTTCCAGTACATCGAAAAGTTGTCTCCAGAACAAAGAAGTGAGTTTAACGAGCAGCTCGCCAAGATAGATGACCCAGCTCAGCTTGTCCAAACGGTCAAGGACGCCATCAAGTTTTCTGCTAACGCCTCATCGGCAAGAAACCTTACCCAACTTCCTAAAAGTCAAACTGCCTCCACGCTAGACACCTCTATCGAGGGGAAAAACGCATGGTCTAAACTCGGTTTGGACGCTATAGCTGCTAATAAAGTGGGTGTGTTGTTGATGGCTGGTGGTCAAGGTACCCGCCTTGGATCCAGTGACCCCAAAGGATGCTTCGACATCAAGTTGCCATCTGGAAAGTCTCTCTTCCAGATCCAGGCCGAAAAGATCTTGAGGGTACAGCAGTTGGCCCAAAAACACTCTTCTTTGGCAACAATGCCAACATTGTACTGGTATATCATGACCAGTGGCCCCACACGTGAGGCTACTGAGTCCTTTTTCAAGAAAAATGATTACTTTGGCTTGCAGGCTTCTCAGATCACCTTCTTCAACCAGGGCACCTTGCCGTGCTTCAGCTTGGATGGCTCCAAGATCTTGTTGGAGTCCGAGGGCAGGTACTGCGAGTCTCCAGACGGAAATGGTGGCTTGTATAAGGCTATAAAGACTCAGGGAGTTTTGGACGACATGGTTGAGAAGGGCATTGAGCATATTCACATGTACTGTGTGGATAACTGTTTGGTCAAGGTTGCAGACCCGGTTTTCCTTGGTTTTGCAATCGAGAAGAACTTTGACTTGGCAACCAAGGTTGTGAGGAAGAGAGATGCTAGCGAGAGTGTGGGTCTTATTGTTATGGACGATGATACAAAACGTCCATGTGTGATAGAATACAGTGAGATTTCGCAGGAGTTAGCCAACAAGACTGAGGAGGGCGACAGCTCGTTGCTTTTCTTGAGAGCCGCAAACATTGTCAACCACTACTATTCTGTTGACTTTTTGCGCAAGATGGTTCCTGAGTGGACCTCATCACAGGAGTTTTTGCCGTTTCACATTGCCAAGAAGAAGATTCCTTCTTTGAACGAAAGCGGTGAGTTTGTCAAACCCACAGAGCCCAATGGCATCAAGTTGGAGCAGTTTATCTTTGATGTTTTTCCTTCTGTGGAGTTGTCGAAGTTTGGGTGTTTGGAAGTTGACAGAAGTGCTGAGTTCTCGCCTTTGAAGAATGCGGACGGTGCAAAGAACGACACTCCTACGACCTGTAGACAGCACTTTTTGGACTTGTCCACGAAGTGGGTGAAGGAGCATGGTGGTGAAGTGGAAGGTAGAGTTGAGGTTTCGTCGTTGACTTCGTATGCTGGTGAGGGTTTGGAGTTTGTGAAGGGGAAGGAGTATAAGAATGGGGATGTTATTTAGAGCGAACGAGCGAACTTCACGAGCGAACTTCAGGAGCGAAGCGAGTGAAGTGAGTGAGTGAGTGGGTGGGTGAGTGAGTGAGTGAGTGAGTGAGTGAGTGGGTGAGTGAGTGAGTGGGTGAGTGGGTGAGTGGGTGAGTGGGTGAGTGGGTGAGTGGGTGAGTGAGTGAGTGAGTGACTGGGTGACTGGTTGACTGGTTGACTGGTTGACTGACTGACTAACTGACTAACTGACTGAATTTTTTGGAAAATTTGCAGCCATTCAAGAAAAATACGGTAGAGATAAGAATAGAGAGAAGATCGGAATAAATATAATACATTTTGTTAATAGAAAGTATAGTAGGTATATAACCACCTTTCTATATATTAGTAGAAAAGTACATGTTGAATAGAAACAAAAACAGAAAAGTACATTTTAAATGGAAACAGAAATAGACAACTATAAATATTACTAAACTGCAGTCACAGTAGTGGAAATGTCCAGGTCCCAACCAGATTCGAAAGGGTTAAAAGGTGGGGTTGTGATGGCTGGGTTTGAGGTCGAAGTAGTTAGGGTTGGAGTCTGAGTTGTGGAAGTATTTGAAATGGTTGGAGTTGCGGTTGGAGTCGAACTTGTTGCTTGGATTGATGATGAGGGTGTGGTTGAGGGAGTGGTAGAAAAGCTAATAGAAGAATTG